>JAJHUR010098698.1:0-11109 GCA_027495735.1 Lutjanus campechanus | reverse complement strand
GACATTTATATGAAATTTTGTCATAATAAGCGTATGAATTCTTGAGTTATGGCCAAAAATAAACTTTTAAATAATGCTGTTTGAGGCTGCAGGGATTGTGCACTAGTTTCATGGTGTTTTTACCACGGAGTATGTGCAATATGTGTTATGTGCTATGTATGTGCAATGTCTTGTAATGTGCAATGTGGATTATGTGCAATTTATGATGTTGTTTGTTTTACCTCAACTGTGGAGGCATGTTTGTGCGCAGCATGTGAGGCAAATAAGACAAATTTCCCTACAGGGACAATAAAGTATATCGTATCGTAAATGTGGATTTTGAGGTGACCTTTGACCACCAAAATCTAAGCATTTCAGTGAGTCTTTGAAGAACTTCGCTCCAAGCATTCCTGAGATATCGCATCCATGAGAGTGGGATGAATGTGAGGTCACAGTGACCTTTGACCACCAAAATCTAATCAGTTCATTCTTGAGTCCAAGTGGACGTCTGTGCCTCAGGGAACCATGTTCACAAGAATGGGATTACCCAAAAACATAAGGCCACGACTGTTTCCTGCGTAGATGCAAAAACGAGTTTGTTTTTTTTAAATTGGTAAATCACAGAGGTCCTTCAGCACACAGTCATAATTGTGCACACACACACACACACACACACACACACACACACACACACACAAATAGGCTGATGATTCTATTGTAAAGAACCTGGAAGGAAAATTAAATTATTGCCAAGCCCCCAGCCAGCACATTTTCAAATATAAAGTTTAAAAGCATTCACACATTATAGCGGTACCCACCTAAAGGTGCAGTAACCAATTCTGGAGAAAGATAACAGATTACTGAGTCAAATTCTCTTGCCATCAAATTACCAACACATTGGACCAGTGGCTCGAGGATGGTTGATTGTTGAATCTCATTCCCAGGTTGTGAAAAACTGGCATTTTGTGAATGAGACTCGGCAATCAACTGTGATACTGACCTGTAATTTGCCAAAGTATCTTTTCTAAAGCCTAAAGACAGAGCCAACGGGAGGAGCGAAAGTCTAGTTTTCTCTCAGACCACTTGAATTATGTTATGGTTAAACATTGTGATGGAACTTTTCCCAGTGACACCAAAAATAAACCTTCTACTTTTGCTTTAAAGCCTAGAGGAATAAAGTAAACAAAATAAAATGACAAAGGCTTGCCCAAAGTGGAACAAATGCTGTGATATCAGTTATGCACATATTGCTAATTGAGCGACACTTGCATGTTTTTATAGCTGGGAGTCAGTTATGGACTTTTCCTATTCCTATTCTGAGCTTTCCCGCCTGGCAGCCCAACAGCATTCATATTCACGGAAGCAGATGTAGCCACAAGGGAAATGATGGGAACATTTCTGTAGATCTTTGGACCCTACAAACCCCTGCTGTTTTAATTTGGAGCAAATCCACGGGAGGAAAAGAAAAAGAGAGCCCGAGAAATTAAATTCCTGCAGATTTCTATTTTTTTTTTATTACATTTTCTTTTATCGGTCCTTTTCTCACGCCTTTTCTTTGCCTCTACCTCCAACACATGCCAACAAACTGACACACATCCACACACTCTGTAGTCGTATCTCTATTCCCTTGTTTTTTCTCCTCCCCTTCACGGCTTGGGGAGCAAATGAGTGCAGGGGAGATCAATGGAGAGGAAATGGGGGTTCACCCCAGCTCTGATTCCCTCAGTGATTTATTAAATTTGCCATTGTTTCAATAGGAGCAGTCCAGTCTAGCTCTCTGGGAAAGCTTTGACAGCGCTGCTTCTGGAAGTGTGACAGGTACATGAGAAGGGAGTAAGAGGTTAGACAGATACAAAGAAAAAGACAAAAGTGTCAGAGAGAGAGACATGGGATCCAGTGTCTGAGAAGACAAGGGCTCCAGATATGAATGGAGAAAGAAGTGAGAGAGAAAAGAGATAGAGCCGGAGAAGTGTGAGATGGGTAAACAATGGATGCCAAGGGAAGAGAAAGGAGATGATGTTGGGAATGAGATGCAGATAAGAGAGCCAGAGGGGATAAAGAGCAGAGGGTAAAGCAGCGTAAGCTGTAAATATGAGAGGAAGATGGACAGGGAAATAGCAATGAGGAGACTGAGATCACAGATGAAAAAGAGCAAGAATGCGAGTCGGTATACAGTAAGAGAAAGAGGCAATGAAATAAAAGGGGATCAGTGACAAAGGGGAATATAATAAACTTATCAGTCAAATTCATTTATATTGATACTAGGGCTAGGATAAATCACTGTGGTACTATCACAATACTTGGGTGCCAATTCACTATGTACTGCGATGCTGCAAGATTGCGATTTGACATTGATGCTTGTTTTCTGAACACGTGTTAAAAGGCTGAATCATACACTTCTGGAGACTGTAAAACATAATGCATATTTCCAAAAACAATACATCACATGTCAGTCAGTCTGTCTCAGTTTTATTCAGCAGCATCATTGCTTCATTGCTCTGCTATATCTTGCAATAAACTGCTACATTTAACTTCCCCTGCTCATCAATCTAGTGAACAATAAGCAATGCAGAAAAAATAAATGTATTTTCCAAGTGGTGGCTGTATTGCTAAACCCACTGGGGAATTTTGTGTTTGAGTTTTGAATTCATCAGCTAATTTCCACAGTGCAAAGGAAACGTATGCATTAAAATATAAGCTTGCATATAATTTTACTTCAGTTTGCTTTCTTTGTCTCCTTCAGGTACCCCGATTTCTTTTTTGTTTGGGAAAGACATGACTCATGGTGCACGTTGGTGCTCCACCATCACCAGTCACTTGGCTTGATTAACTGTGTTTTGAGATGAATCCTAGTGTGGGGTGGACTAAACCATTCTGCGCCTACCCAGGACCTTTTTAAGGCCTCAGACAGCCTCCACTATCTTTTCTTTGGATGCAAAGTTCAGCCTCTAAAATGTTTTTTATCAAGCAAAGCCAGAGTGTGGTTGTAAATGTACCTTTTCTCATGCAGCATTTAATAGTTTTAGAAAAAATCTTACTGTAATGTGTGAATAATGAGATAATGCAGTCATCATTCACAACCTTACTTTTCTTTTTCCAATATTGCTTACAGAAAATCACAATAAAGCAAATATTTTGTGCTCTTAGAAAGATCCATGAATAGGCGAATGTGGTGCCACAATGCTTGAACCGTCTAATGTTTGAAAAAACAAAACAGAAAAACAGAAACAGATCTGTAATCCCAAACTAACTGAGATAAATCCTAAAGGGACAATGTTGAAGGCATTGCCAGAGTTTTAGTCATTTTGCATAATCCATGCCATTGTAGAATAAATCACCTAACAGTTGCTGAGTTGGATACAACTAACTTAAAAAAAAAAAAGGTTTGACAGGAGATAAAACAACCCCCTCCCCAAAAAAGAAGAAGAAAAAAAAAAAGTTAGACAGTTTTCGCTCTCCTTACATCTCAGCAAGAAAGGCATGGGATGGACTGCATTTTCTTCCTATGGTGACGGCCCAGACAGTACAAACTGATATTGACAATTGAAAACACTTTAAGACATCTGGTGGACTTAGAAAAACACCAAGAACAGACAGAAACCCCCCCGCTCTCTCTGTTCTCTGCAGGATTTGAACATTTACTGTCTCATGCCTTGTCATCCCCAGCCACTGGAAAGCATGTAATGTCCCATCTTTAGTCAGACACTTTTCCTTTCTGCTTGCTTTTGCCTCTACTTGTATATTCTCGGGCCTCTGCTGTTTGCAGAGGAGCAAGAATAAAGTGCTATCTATAGCTCAGCTCTTGCCATGGGCCAGAATAAAATATGGATGTGTCTCCCCATGCTGCGCCAGCTGAACATTGCAGGCCAAGCTCTGACCTCCAACTGCTCCTGACAGGCTGAACCTCCTGACTGACAATCACAAATAATCCCGAGTCGCGAGATGGGAAGATCCGAATTATAAGAATATTTTAAAACAAATGTATCTGTTGTGACACCGTGGAAGACAGCGACTCAAAAATGTATGGATGAATTATTCTGTTTCTAAATTTTTAATAAGTAACAATGCCACAGTGACGTGCAACCTATTCCTGGCAGGAAACACCTGGAGACACCTACTGTAAAGGCCTGTCAGCTATATTCTGGTAGGCATATCAGTAGCCTGAGGTAAATGGTGATAGCAACTTTCCAAGCAAAAGATTTCATTATTATTTTGACACGCTTGTTCCACAATGAAAAAGAAACAGAGGAAGACATTACAAGTCATCATTCCTTCAATCAGATATTGTTAAATGGATTTGCACTCAGTCCAGTGAAATCTTAAACGGTTCTGGGAGCCAAGATTACATGTAAAGTCGAATCCGTGCAAAGACGCTGTTGCTAGACATTTGCATGGCTTTGAAGTATGCCGAGGAACAGAAAGAAAGGCAGTGACATACTGTGACTACCAATCAACCCTTCCCAAGATGCACTGCTGACCACGCTTCATGTCCAATCTTAGAAAGCAAGGCGGAGCAAAGGTCAACAAAGCATCCTGTGGAGCAATGATGGTTGGTCATGTTTCATATCTCTTTAAAATGATCAGATTAAAAGACCGGAGTAAAGATTGGATTATTCTCCCAAAAGGACGTGTAAATGGACACATGACTTGTGTGCAGTAGACTGCATCACCAGGATGAATGTAGTGGTCACAGCCATGTGCACCTTTTTCATTTCACAGACCCCAGTGGACTCTCACACACTAGGTGTCATTTCTTCAGCTTGTGGCTAAAGACTTCTAGCTATTTTTGCCACTGAGTCATGCAGATTTGGCAGCTTTCTGCTTGACTATGTCAGCCCCGCCATTTTGCCATCATTCCTCTTTCACCCGACGCTCTCAAAATTGTCGAGATTTGTTCACGAGGCTCCCGGCTATGCCTCCTGGGTGAAGACTTAACACCGCCTGCTTTGCTCGTGCCAGGAATTCTGCAGGTTTTCTTGAGCCATGGCAGCAGATTTCATGACCTCCTCACCCATGGTCAGCATCAAGATCGCTTCATATTCTTCGGTGAGTCACGACAGAGTATTAAAATCCTCATACTCGGGGGGTGAGTCACCCTTCTAACACATTTCACAGAGATCATCCAGAGAGCTTTTGACCTAATGGGCCAAATGGCAAAGATCCAGCTAATCTCTGGGGAACCCCTCTGAATGCAATTATCGAAATGGCAAAAATTTACTCAATTTCATTCCTGTTTGCAAATTTGTTCAGTGTTTCACTGGAATGCTCTGCCAGTCTGTTAATCTGTGAGTGGTAAGAAGTGGTTCGCTGTTTTGATCCCTCTGAGTTTTGAAGAGTGTACCACTCGTAGAAATTGGGTTCTGGTCAGTAAGGATATTTTTGTCTATACCTGACTGAAAACCCTGAGCGTGACTGCAGCCAATTGCTTAGCTGTTACCTCTCTCAAGGGGTAGGCTTCCACATAATTGGTAGCGTAGCAATTTGGGTCAAAACACTGTATTTCTGCTCCAGGATTGTAACCTCCTCCGCCTGTCTTCTGTCTCGCTCTAAGTGCAGTTGCATGAAGGTCCTGAAAATCATAGCCAAGATGACGAGACTGGACTCGGCAGACAAGTGGGGTTCATTCCTGACTGAAAACCATCTTCTACAGCACCTATAATGCCACCTGCCTCCACTCTTGACTTCAGACACCACGTTAAATAAAGTGGCATTTATCATTTCTTTCAATTCGCATATGCTTCGTTTTCAGCTAATGGGATAAAATTAGAGAAACTGTAAGGACTAATGTGTGTATGGCCAATATGCACATAGTATCCAAGTGACATTATTATTTCTAAATGCACCTGGGATGTTCTCAAAATGCTGTCAGAGTCAGTCTTTTCCTCATTGCCCATTGGCTTTGACAAGACTTTGGAGCTGATTTAAATTATGTATTGTGAGTTGGGTAGTGCTTGATTTTGTCTCAGCAGTTCAGCAAGAAAAAATGGCAGCCTGCCTGGTCACATATGTTCTCATATTACAGCTAAATAGTATACTAAAATATGTTTCTGAAAACATTTCATGTGAGAAACTGGCAAAGCAGTAACAGAATCTTGATTCAGCGATGACTTGTCAATCACAAGGCAACCCTGCTTTATCCGCTATTTTACTCTAAATGGGACCATAATTTACAAAATGAACTTCATGCTGTGTTGAAGATGACTTGGAACTAATAATTAAGATCATAAGCTCAGGAAACTGTTTACTTAAGTAATTTATAAAGTGAAAAGCAGGGTCATTTTGCCATAGGAGTACATACAAACCAGCCTCTTTTTGCAACCAGTTGCCTCCTGCTGCCCATTTAAAGAATTCAGGTTTAAGGCATTTCTTCATTAGCTTCACCTTTCAGACCCAGAGGCTCTGTCCACTATTTATTATACAGTCTATGTAGCACATCTATGATTGTACATGTGGAATATTTAAAAGGGGATACTCCATTCAGATGTTTCTGGCGTTTGGAGATTTTCTGACAGAGACCTATTTGTTGTGGAGGTTTTGTTGAAGATGACATATTTTCTTTCACATTTAAAATTGAATTATCTACATCTAAAATTTACCTTAGTCTGATCGTGATTTTCTTTTTATGATGATTAAAGACACTTTATGGCACTTCTACACCTTTGTGCAATGAGACACTGATTAATGTCCTCATGGTAAAAACTATGTTTAACTTTTGACAAAAAAAAAACATTAATTGTTTCCAGATCTTGCTACAGTGTTACTGGGAAATTTCCGGCACATGTAGGGGTGGAAATGAAGCAGAAAAGACATTATGCAAATATAATTATGATAGGGTGCCAATTTATCACACACCGAGATAATTCATCACACCCAGAAACAATCCAGTTAATTTAATACGCTGCAAGCAACAGTATTTTTCCAACAATTACATATTGACCAAAGGCAGGCTGAGGAGAGCAGCTGCAGTTATTCTCTTCTGAACAACCCAAAAATGGAAGAATATCCGTTTGTATGGTGGCTTGGACAGAGGCCCATGTTTTACACATAATTTGAGACTGTAACATTTCAATTGTCTCGTACTCATGATAGTATAACCTGAATCAAGATCATTGTTTTTTATTGCCTCTGTTTTAGTTATAATTACAAAAGGAAAATATAAAATTATTAAGGAGTCCAAGCATAAAGTCATGGTGCCAATTAGTCTGTTTTTTACTGCCTTTTCCTTGTTATCTTTTTCTGTTTTCTTCCCTAAATTAATTGCCATCAAAGCACCGTCTGTGTGAACAGTTTGAATAAGTAGCATAATAACTTTAATCAATTAAGAGTCTTTGAAATGCAGGGAGCACAGAAACATTGAAGGATATATTGACCATTTCATGTGGGTGAGCAGCCCAAACCACATTTCAAAACAGCCTCATAAAGATGGGTCATGAGTTGGCATGCGATCGACCGACCCACATATATTGATCTGGCATTGCGTCGGTGCTTGTAAACCCACTTCTACTGGCATGTCTTGATTTTTCTCTGTCTGTATGTCTCTGACAAAGGCCTCACGTTGGATCCGATTACAAAGGCCTCATTTCTCTGCGAGTTACTATACTTGGACGAGTTCTCCTTTCCTCTCCCATTTTATTCTCGTCTTTTCGGCTGTAAATAATCTCATCAGATGTTGCTGTGCATCGAAGGGTTTGTTTATTTTGTGATCCTTTTAAACTTTCTGACAAAGATAATGTGCTTGAGATTGCAGAAGCTATGATTGATGAAACTGACACAAGCTGGCTGGGTGTTTCACACTGTAGTGGGCCAGACTCCAATTTTATGATGAACTGCTTACAAAAAATTTGGTGACACTTTATTCAAAGGGGTTCGCACACAACTCTCAATTCACTGTAATAACCATGACACGACACTATTCAGTCATTCGGTCAATTATGCCATTTTTAATGCAAACTTGACATGCTTTGAGATGTCTTTGTTATGACAACTTGACATTAATCAGTTTTCTTACTGGGTTTGGCTCCTGGCACTGCAGGGCTGAGTCAGCTAATTATGTGCCTCGCTCCATGGCTAATAAAGCTAACTAGCTGATGCCAGCTACAGATAAAAGCAGACAGCGGTTAGCCTAATTTAGCAGCAAGAAAATTTGCTAACCGCTACCTGAACATCAGGTAAATCTGCAAGCTAAATGACCTCAAACTGGCATTACAACATTTAATGACACCTTTATGACAAGTCCAAATGGTATCACTGTGGTTAAAGCCAGGAAATCATTCATGACAACCAGTGTCAAAACCAACCACATGTGACAGTTCAATGTCATGTTAAAACATCAAGCTAAACATTTTCTTCAAGTTTGATCATGTCAAGTTGTCAAGTTTTTCCTGGTTTATGTCAAAATGTCTTAACAAAGACATTATTGGCTTGATTACAGTCAAGTTGTCATAACAAACAATGTCTACTATGCATTAAAAATGATAAAAAATTAATGACACCAGTCACAAACATTCATTAAGACTTCATTAAGAAGATGGTTATGACAGTCTCATGCACACCCCTTCAATTAAAGTGTTACCAAAAATTCCAATTCAGTTCACATTTATTGGATTAATTGCCTTGGAAATTATTCAAACGTACGGCTACATGTTTGATCTTGATCATGCAGCGATGTGTGCACACACTTGTCCATATGCTGTGGGTATCCATCTTTAAATCATCTTATTCATCTCACTAAATTGCCCTCATCGACAGCACACAACTTTAATGCTTTCTTTGGGTATGGCAAAAAAGAAGAATGGGAAGTCTTTGTAATTAACTTCCATCTATTTATCATGGGGAAGGATGACAAGCCTGATTCAGTATTAATCAAAACATTACCCTGAGCTAGCTTGAGTGTGCCAAGCTGGCAGCCATTTCTCATCAATGATGTCACATTAGCGATCTGAGCCTTGACACTGGATTATTACTCTCCAGTCTTGAGTTCAATTAGAGCTCAGTAAACAGTTGATAAGCTTGGTAATGACAGTGGTCTTGTGGGTGATGAAAGAATCCTCTTCTTTTTTTCTTGTATGCCACTTAATTTCTTTTGTGAGTAAACCCCCCATAATGAATTATTTTAGACTCACACAGATCACATATATCACTACTCTCGTAAATCCAAAGAAGTCTCACATTTTTGTCCATGTTTTCGTCACAATTATGATTTTAAAACTGCAGTAACCAGATGATTCATTCCATGACCTTTTTATCCCAAGAACAAGGTCATCACAAAACAAACTGGACGTTTGGATGACTTAATCATTGCTCTGGTTTAGCTGTTTAATATACAGAATTTAGGTGATGTTATATTATTTGCTCAGTTGTTCCCTCCTCTGAGCTTCAGTTGTACAAAAAAAAAAAAAAACCCAGAGAAAAAAAGAAACAAACAACATGCAGATTCACTGTAGTTCTAAGAGTCAGGAGGGAAATGTATGCCTTTTGTTCAGCTTGTGTGGAGTGGCTCCACAGGAGGGGAAGAAATTTAAAAATCCACTGTACTAGCTAGGGACCTTTGTCAAACTGCATGTCTCTCTTTTGTCTATTTTTAAGCAATATTTAGTTCCACGTTTGCTTTCTGAAAGTTGCAAAAATCTTTGTATCTCTCTTAGCAGATAGATTCTCAGTGGGTTACAGTACATGTGGTGCCCAAGGCTTTATCTGTGTTTACAATATAAAATAAATACCCAGTAATTGCATTCAGCAGTCTTTACAAACAACATCACTTCAGTGGAAGGAATATGAGGTATAACAGGAAAGCCTTTTGGGATGTAAAAATGTTTAACTACAGCAGAAACCTTAATTTACTGGACAAGTCTTTTTTTCATGAGCTACACTAGCATGTGTGCAGGTTACAAAAACAAATCAAAAACAAAACAAAACACTTTTATCATTACATAACAATTTTGGTCCTTTAAAAAAGAATCAGAATGTTCCAATATTGTATTTGTTGGATTGGTTAATTTACTCGTTACAGTAGTGAGAATTGTTCAGGACAAACAAGCAGATATAAGTTAAGTTTTGTGAAGTGGGGTCGTCGGGTGATCGGTGAACTCCCAGTTTGGAGAAGCATCAGGAGCATCAGTCTAGGAAGCTAAGCAATGTGCTGCTGTGAACAGGGTCATCAGAAAAATGTTTTTAGCCACCAAAAGAAAAACAATATCAGTTTAAGTGAACACCATATTAAGAATAGTGTCACCATAAGACAGCTTAGAAGGACACTGCAGTTATATCAGCTAAATATCAGTCTCTCCAAAGCAACTGGACTCTTTTGGCATAAACAGTAATTTTACCTCGTAGAATGCTAGTTGCTTTTATACTGCTGCCTCAAGCAGTTAGTTTGTTTGTGTCACTGTGTGACTTCAGTGAATCCAGACTAACCCTTTCAAACACCGAAGTCAACAACAAACTGCCAAAGGAGTCTGTTGCTTTGGAGAGATCGATATTTTGCATATAATGGTGGTTTCCAATCGGAAAGGGCTGTTTGATGGCAAGACAAAGCAGTGAAAATATTCTTAATCAGCGGTTCCCAAACTTTTTCTGATATGCGTAACCTGCCTAACCAGAACCATCTGGGAAGCTGTCCATATAAACTGTTTGGAAAAGGGCAGGCACTTTCGAGAAAACCTCTGGCAGGTGATTGGATGAATCATCTGTCATGTCTAACACAAGCTAACTTCAACCAATCGGATGAATTCATCAAACTGAAGCTGAAGCTGGCCGGAAGGAGAGTGAAAACTTTTCCACCAATAAAAGCCTTCAGTGCTGTTCTTTGCTCTTCTTTTACTGAAGAAATACTCTCCAGTTCTGGTATAACTGATGCTATCTCAGTATCTACGCTAAGCTCTTAAGGAGCCGCCATTGTTTGTTTGAGACAAGTCATTTCCATGGCTGCTAAAACCAGGCCAGCTGACAGTCTTGTCTGGGCCCGGGACAAGATAATGTTAGATGGGCCCTCCCCTCCACCACCGCCGGGTTTTTTGTCACTAAACATCCCCAGTTATGTTTGATATATTGTGATAATGCAATAAATAAGGTATTGTATACGAGGGGAAAATCTTAGCTCTCCATGGCAGCTGAGATTTTAGTTAAATATGA
>JAJHUR010098697.1:0-13303 GCA_027495735.1 Lutjanus campechanus | reverse complement strand
TGGCACGTCCGACTAGTTTCCAAGTAATTAACCTTTTTAAGAGTCATTACGTGGAAACAATTAAGGCAGAAAAAAACAAACACATCATTCCACATTTGAAAAAAAGGAAATTTATATCACTACTCTCTTATTTTCACAACTTTGGCAAGAATCTAAAAATCAACAGTAGATCAAATGACTATTTGTAGTGGACGTTTTCTTATTTAGGCTACATGTTTAGACTGATGAGGTACCACGTGATGCTGTACTGAGGGCTTGTCATTTCATAAAACATACCAGATCACTACTTTTACACATTAAAGTCTTATGTAAGCTAAACGCTTGATACTTTTAAATACGGAACAAATCTTGCTTTAGTGTGTAGGATTTACTGGCATCCATAGCGGTGAGTTTGCAGCTTGCACGGTGCCTCACCCTCCCCTTCCAAGTGTGTAGGAGAACCTACAGTGACTGCAAAACTTTTGAGAAACAAGAAAAACCATATATAGAGACGGTGTTTGTTTTGTTCATTTTGGGGTACTGTAGAAATATAGCAGTGCAACAAGGCAGCCTCCACTGGAGGACCCACAACCTCTGTGTACACTCACAAAAAAAGAAGCACTAATAGAACCATAGGGTTTTTCCTAATAGGAAAACTCTTTTTAGTTCCTAGTAAAACCTTTCATGTGGAATTCCACATGGATTCACATGATTCCACACAGAGCCCCCATGAAATAGACCAAACATTTTATATTTTGGATCAGCTGGGAACCAACATTTCAGCTTCAGAACCAGAACCAGTTCAAAATTAAGTGCCTGAAGTAGAACAGGGCCAGTTCCACGTTGGTGGAAAAGAAAGGTCCCGCAGAGAACTTTTTAATGGTGTAATGGTTCCACCCAGAACCTTCTCTGGGGGTTCTATCCAGGAGCTTTCCACCTCCTATGGGCCCTAATAAGAACCCACACAGGGCATTCTATTAATAACCCTTTTATATTCCAAGGGCTTCATCTAGAAAACACCACAGGGGTTCTACTGAGAACACTTTTATATTCCATGAGTTTCATCTAAAACCCACCACAGGGGTTCTGCCGAGAACCCTTTTATATTCCAAGGACTGCATCTAGAACCCACCAAGGAGGTTCTACCAAGAACACTTTTATTTTTCAAGGGATAATGTAAAACCCACCCAGATGGATCTAAAAATATATTTTATAAAGGTTTCACCTATAACTTCTTGTCTTCTGTCAGTTCTGGAAAAAAAAGGGTTCTTTGAATGAAGCGGGTTCCTAGTGGAACCCCTAGTCTTACAAAAAACCTTTCATGAATGAATTATTTAAAAAAATAGTTCTTTGGATTAAAAGGTTCTTGATAGAATCCTTGGTCTGACAAAGAACCCTTGGCAAACCCTTTTTTCAAAGAAGGGTTCTTTGGATGAAGTGTTCCTCATGGAACCTCTGTCACCTCTGTTCTAACAATGAACCCTTGACAAAACATTTTTTCAATTTTACGTAAATATAAATGGCTCATATATGAAGGTAAAGAAAATACAGCAATTTTAATTTCTGTGTGATTATACTGAATTCTGAATTATTCTGAATATTATATTCCATTTCTGCCATGTTCTGCTAGTAGATCCCTATAAATTCTACGTTCTCTGGCCCTTTAAGGCGGCCATATTACATTTTGTTTATAGATGAATACATCACCTTTAAAGTTGAAGGTGTCTCAGTGTGTGAACTATAGTAAACAACAGTCTGTCAGGGAGCATGTTGTAATAAGTGTAGTGGTTGTAAAAGAGCCTTTTGGCTCACTGACAGAACATATTGAGTCTAGTAAAAGCACAGCAGGGGGCTTCAGGGGATTGCACGGGAAGTCAGCAGGAACTTCCTCTTTAGGCTCAAACCTCCTTTAAAGCATCCCTCAAGACTTGAGTTAATTCAACACAACACTAAATTAAAGCAGAAACTAAAACAACCCTCTGATATCCCTCTTAATGTCTTTTGGTCTGTTTTCTAAACGCTTTGTGTATCATTAGACTGACTGTAAATGCCAATATAAGTGCATGGAAAGCTTCTGTGCTTTCAACTGTCTCTCAGAATGGGAATAACTCTGCAATCTGAGCCCAACTGGCTCAATAGAGGCCCTCAGGATTAAATATGTGCCAGAGAACACAACTCAGTGTGTACCACTCATAGAGCTTCATTATTCAATTCAAGTTGGTCGTCCACCCCCTGAAAAATTTAAATTTCATAGACTTTTCTTCTGCATTCTGGTGAGTTTTAAAGAATGAAAGTAACAAAATAACAAGCACAACTTTGTTTTTTTTGTACAAACATATGCCTGAGGATGACCTATAACTGACAACTATTATCTGGAAAACACAATGGAACCACAGCATTTAGCCTAATCTAGTTCAATTTCAAATTTGATTGCAATAACACAGACAATAAAGATTTTACAAATATTTTTATACTGGTATGTTATATAGGCTACTCTTACATAAAATGTATGGCTTTTCTTTAAAACTTTCTGTAAAACAGAAACAGGAATTCTTATCTCAGGACGTCTGAAATTTGCCTGATTATTTCTTTCTTACTGGTCGTTTCTCTCTCCGTCTCTTACACACTGAGGAGGTGAAAGCATGGATGTATTAAGGAGGACTGGATACAGCGGGGGCCAGCGCCTCTCTTCCGTGTCACATGCAGCGGTATTTGTTATCTGAGTTGAAACGGTAGACTTTTATAGTTGTGATAAAGAAAAGGAAAAAGAGGTGTGACAATTGATCATAAATCAGGAGAAATACAGGAGAACTGTGACCTCGGAAGGAAACTGGGAGAGAATGGTATCAGTGCAGGAAAGTAAGCAATGTACTGCTGTGGACAGGATCAACAGCATAATGTAAATATTGTTTCACATCATATCACAAATTTATTCACTTAAAAAAGGCATACGATATATCTAGAATATTTTCATCACTCTACATTTAAGACAGCCTTTTTGATGGGAAACTGTTGCTATATAACCAAAATATCACTGTATCTGTGTCTTTTTATGGCATTTGAAATCAGTCATTTTACCTCACAGAACACAGGAGTTACTGGTCTACCTCTACTTTGAATTGTTTGTGATTTTTGTTCATGTGAACTAACCTTTTAAAACACCAAAGTCACACAATAACTCAAACAAGCTAACCGATTGAGGGACCAATGGTCCAACAACTGTTCTGCAAAGTACGAATGCTGATTTTGCCTGTGGAACTTGGTTGGTTTCGAGAGAGCGATATTTGGCTTATACAATTTCCTGTTTGAAAAGACTGTCTGATGGCAAAGTAAAGCTGTAAAAGTACTCTAAATTGAGCGTACATTTGAATTGATATTGTTTGTTTTAAGTGACTAAAAACATTTTGCTGCTGACCCTGTCCACAGCAGTACATTACTAAGCTTCCTACACCGGTACTCCTGCTGCTGTTCCAAAGTGGGGATATGCCAGCCACCATCTGCTGTAGCTAATACACTGACTATGGATGTACCTCATACAACCTCATTTCAAAAAATCCAACCTAATCCTTTAAGACTAGCAGCTAGCTCAATGTAGTTTCTTTAGTGATGAGCTAGCTAGCTTGTAACAATATTTGGTTTGGATGTGTGATGCACAATTGTATGCCACCAGCACATTTCCCCTCCATCTTTATTTCCTCAGCAGTGACTCTGTGTTTGCATGCCTGTACACACAACTTTCAACAGGATACACCACTGCTACAATCCCAGGAATGGAATTTCAGTCTGGAAGCGCGATCACTCAAATACACTATGAATGATGTATAATAGAGGGAGGAAAAGAGTGATGCTGCTTTTCCACCAAACCACAAAATCCTTCAGAATATTGCTTATTTTCCAGTAAAAATCAGAGCGATGTTGTTAGCAACGCAGCTATTCCATGTGTTTTGTCTTGGAAAAGGTTCAACTTGATCCATATATACTTCACGTTTGTCTAACCTATAGCTTACAGCTGCATGTAATGCAATTAGTGACTTTTTTCATCTACGTGCACATGAAACAAAGCAGCCCTGATGAAATTTGTAAATCAGATTACCTTTCGGACCTCGAGACAGAGGGAGGCTCTCATGTAAAACCTGGTGCCTCCTCTTTAAGGCACTATGTAATTCAGTTACTCTTCAATCAGATACTTAACGCTAATGCACTCAGGTGTCTCACTGTGAGTCACTCTGGACACATCTGCACGAATGTACTAGGATGTAATGCTGTGAATCTGGAACGGAGGCTTTGTTTTAATAAATACCGCAGATTTTCCAGCAAATGCTACTGGCACAATCTGCAACGTCCTTTGGAAAACTTGCTGTATGCACGTTATCACCAAATAAAACCAAACTATGAAGATGATGAAGAACAGATCCGAGTCAGGAGCTTGTTGAGAAACATGAAAGTTCATTTGAGGCATGCTAAGAATAACTTTAAACAGAGGAGTGCGTGACTGTCTGATCCGTTAAACAAGTTAGTAGAATTGCTCTTAAGTGATGCCTTACTCAAACTAGTGCAAATCTTTCAAAACACAAGCCATCATTCTGAGAGAAAGTATGCAGAGGTGAAAGTATGCTTTAGAGTTAAATTGATTGTTGTTGTACTATACTGCACAGTTTACAGGTTATATATTTAAAAAAAAAAAACACACATATTCCATAACACATCTTTAAATATTTGCATGCAGGAAAAGACGATTTGTTGATTTTGAGTATTTCAGAAAAAATGAAGGATTAAAGGTCCAGTGTGTAGTGGCAGGGCCATGGAAGAGGACCTGCACTCTCTGTAGTTACAAACCACTCATTCTCAGGTAACAAACACACAATGATTCTCATTTTCAGGTAATTATAAACGAATGAAAACATACTTATGAAAATTATATTCCATTTCTGCCATTAGATCCCCCAAAATCCTACATACTGATCCTTTAAATGTTCCTTTATGGGTTGAGAGAATGATACAATTTCTTAAGCTTCCATTTAAAAGCCAACTGGAGCAGCTAAAACTGCCACAAAGCTGAAAGCAAGATGGTTTTTCTAAACTCATTTTATTTTATTAAAGACATTTTAGATACATTTCACAGGTTATAAGCAGATGTGATTTATTAGGGTCGTACCAAACATATAAACTAACATTTATAGGATATAATATTAACAAGTGTGTTCAGTGGTGTATAATCACCTAAAAATAAGAACTGTTGTGTTTTCATTACCATGCTGAACTACCATGTTTCTACAGTAGCTCAGAAAGGACAAAGCAAACACTGGCTCTACAGAGGGCTACGGACGTTAAGGATTAATCAAATAATCGGCATTAAGAATTTAACCGATTCAATATTTATTTAACCAATAATGTATGTTTCGTGTACCATTTCTCCAGAGTTCACATGTTCTCATGGTTTGGTTTGATCTGCCTCGTTAGTCTAGAAATGGCAGTAAGTGAGCCCCATTTGATTTGCGGAGCCATTTGTTGAATGAGGACAAATGGACAAGAGCAGCCGTTTGAGCGAGAGCCTTAATGTTTTATCATTCTGTCTGTTTAAATTGTTTGTGATTCATGAATTACTGTTTTGCATAACTCACATGCCACAAGAATTGTTTAATAAAACTTTAAATAAGAAAAAGATGTGCGTTTTGTATCTTATTAATTATCAATTACGGATGCACCGATAGGCCGCCCAGAGACAGGAATTTACCATTTTTCAGCATGACCTGACCTGGCCAGTGACTAGTCAGCTATCTGATTGCATATCTGATTCTGTACCGGTCAAATTTGCTCCACACGATGGTCACATGATGGCTGCCGCAACATAGACAGTAATGTCATAGCCACAGCAGCACTGGTCACAGCCACACACACTCAGAGACATTCTTGCATGAAGTTGGCATTGGCAATGGATTCCAACAACAGGATAAAGAGAAGACAGACAGTCTACAAGGAGATGCAGCAGCTGAGCAGCTGACGGTGTCACCTATCAACAGTAAACTTTCTAGCTCTTTAGGTTCATGTTAACAGACTGACAGTTAAAATCTCACCTCCTGTTCTGGCTGAAGAATAAACAACCTGTGTTGATTCGTCTCCTTAAACATTTTCTCATCCAGACTTGTTTAACTTCTGCTTCTGTTTATCTCACTGCAAAGTTTTACAACAGCAAACTGCACAGCATCAGTCTCCGGTTTGTTTATCCCTCTTTCCATGAGATCACGTGAAATCGTGTCTCCTACAAGATCTTGCGAGATATAAAAAAGGCCTGGATGTAACCTGGAGCACTTTGGGAGAAAATGTAAAAGTTTTTTATTTATTATGAATATACAATTTAATTTACATTAAGGAAAAGTTACAAAAATCTTTCTGTATTCTGCCAATTACAGTTCTTAGAAAAACTGAAAATCTGAATCGGACAAACAGAATCAGCAGGTCAGACCCTTAAAAAAAATCTGAATTGCAATCGCTGCATCTCTATTATGCATAATACATTAATTAATCGTTTGTTAATATTTTCAACTATTAGTTAAGGAAAACATACAAATTTTGCAACCGTAGAGAGAGCCTTTCATGTTTTTCCTGATGACTGTATTTCTCACACGTCTGGAGGGGGAGGGTGAGGCGAGTGGTATTCACTTAGGTGCAGTCTGAAAACTCACCACTAGAGTCCCAATCCTACTGGTCCTTTAAGCTTTTTTTGTATGTAAAAACTCTAGAAAATAACTTACAACTGACTCTAAGATGGCCTATGACAAATTGTTTCTTGCTGATTTTGCCTTCTAATTGACAAATCACTCAAAAGATGCTCTACTTTTTGCCTCCGGCTTTCATTTGGTGACATTTCTGGCTACATGCATCATGGGCAGCAACTGCAAACACAAAATGTCCTGCCTTCAAAATTACCAGTCGCAATGTCACAGGTCACACCTTACTCACTTGGTCCACTGCTATTTACAGTCTGTAGTCATCAAGTCACCGGAAATGTGTCTGTGTGTTCATACAGCACGTGGTGTGTCAGTGAGGACATGACTGTATCCTCCTGTTTGTGTCAAATGGACACACAGTACAGAAGACGGGTATGTCATTCTTGCGTCAGACTTCCTGTCTTTCTCTCCTGTACACAGACAGAAAGGGAAGCGGCAGCTGGAGTCATCCAAACAGATGCTTGGCACAGATGGGAAAAAAATAGAAGGGATAGAAAGAGAAATGTCCCGAAAAAAGAACACAGAGAAAAGGGCAATAACATTGAGAGGATGACGATAAACCAATAAAGTGGTTACTCAAGTGGTTTTGGGAGATATAAGACACTTGAACGGCCCCTCATGCCAGCTCATTGAAGTGTGAGTGAATTGAGAAATAGATTGAAAGAGAGACAGAGTGACAGGGAGACGTTGGGAGAACCAGACGGCCCTACAGAGACCGAGGGCTCAGACAGAAAAAGGAAAAGAGAAAAGAAAGAGGAGGAGGCTGACCGGTGGGAGAGATCGATGGGAAACAAGAGCAGCAGCAACCATGATAGAAACCAGATGTAGACCCCTACAGTACACGGAGAAAGGACAGAGAAAGAGATGGAGTAGAAAGGAGCTCTGAGAAGGTGGGGGTGATAGAAGATGACATGATCAGGAGAAAAAATGAGAAAGATGCCGACAGGGAACGAGGGAACAGAAAAGAAAAGGGAGGAGACAGGGAAAAGAGAGAGGCAGGCAGACAAAGGGAAAGGGGGACGAAGAGGAAGAAAGAGGAGACGCCTGAGACTGATTTCCTCTCCTAAATCTTCCTGTATAATCTAACCTGACCTACAGTAGGTCAAGAAGCTTGCCGAGACTTCTTTCTCCAGATTGTTTTAGACTACTTAAGTGCTGCAGTCTGTTGCTAAAGAGTAGAGGCAACTTTCACAGCAGATGAGGTTTCACATTACAGGCCTCCATTCACTCTCTATATTTGAAAACTCTGCAAACTAGAGTATAAATATGACGATTGAACATGGCATTTTGTCACATTTATTGGTCTTCCCAGTGTCTGACATTTCCTGAGCTAACCTCACTTAGGTTTTGCAACACCAAAAAAGATTGTTAGCTTCATACCTCAGCTGTCCAATCGCATCAATATGTAGGAACATAGACTACAGTAGCTGGGTGTAGAGCAAAACTTCATTTGGACTGTCATTTCTATCTGTTATGATACCACTGTACTTACCAAATTAATTGCTAACATCTGGATATGTAAACAATGAACTCTGATTAAACTGAAAGTTATCATGCTTGTTTTGTTGGTAGTTACATCTAGTTGCAAACAAAAAATGTTGAACCAGGTACTACTAGTTTGTCTGTTCACAACCCACAACTTATAACTTACATTTCCTGCCATGTTGATTTTTTAAGGCCCCAATAATCACCTTATAAAATTGATAATGCAGGTGGTTGCTTATTTAGGCAACACATCCAGCAGATACAGAGCCAGAGTTCCTGGCCACCTGGCAAATGTAGCCGAATATTCGCTCACATTTTTGCTCTGATTCCATCTAATTCATCAAGTGAGAAGGAATATCTGGCTCTTAGGCAGCTAAGTGTTACACTTTTTTCAGCAGGTAGACGCTGTTTCTCTGCTGTTTAGTGCTGGGAAGGTAGCATGCAGTTGACTTTTCAGAGCGTTTCCAAAAAGAACAAAACAGTTAGCTCGAAAGAAGCTAAAATGCTTTATACCATACAGCTGCTACAGATAGTGTTGAAGTACTGGAAATCAGTCTTGAAACCCCTTCTTGGTGGTCTCAGTCTGATCATTTAACTACCTAAACCACAAAGAGTCTATCTGAAATACAGTGTCCACACACAGCAGTGTGTAAATTCTGCAATACACCACTTACTAAGACAGCTGGGACCATGTCAAACTTTTGTTTTCACTTTGAAATGAAGCATAAAAAAGGTAAGTGTAAATGATACTCGCAAAAGCTAGCAAGCTAAGTTATGTTTCTTCTTGTGATAAACAATGACAAGACCACAAAGAGCTATGCAGCCAATGCATATATAGTGATGTTACATCAATGTTAGCTAATGTCAGTCCCAACATAAATGTTGCATGCCTCGGTCATTCACTTGGGCAAGAGAGCTAGAGATGTTACAGCCTTGATCTTGACTTGATCTCAAGCCCTCAGAGTGTTGGACTTGTCAGTCTTGATACACACTGATTTTGGTCATGACTTGGTCTCAGTTTGACAATTGACACATTGACCAAGTGTAAACCCCTTAGTTTGTAGACTACTGAGAAGCCTTGAGATTGCCATTACGGGAGTTGCCATCTTGGATTTTTGCAACGAGTGTGGGGCTGGTGGGTGCGGTACTGCAACTTGGGCAGTACTTGTTTTTGGCCCTTCTGTTCAGCAGGAAAGTATGGTGGCCTGTCTGGTCACAAAGTTCCTGGTATTACAGCTAAACAGTACACTAAAATATGTATGTTTCAATTTAGTAACAGAATCTTTATCTGCATTTGATCTGCACTGCTTAGTTTTACAGTTTGATCTGATTTTTGTGAGCCCTGTGTTGCACTGGACGGACTCACTGGATTGAAAATAGCCACACCTTAAGCATAACCTGCTTTATTATCTATTTTACTCAAAAAGAGCCATAATTTACAAATTAACATCATGCTGTATAGACGAAGACTTGAAACTAATGACTGAGACCTTAAGCTCATCAGGAAACTGTATACTGAGGTCATTAATCAACTGAGAATTAGGATCATCTTCTCATAATACCCCATACAATCAGACTTACTTTTGCAACCAGTGGAATCACACCCTGCAGGACATCAGAAAGAATGCAAGTTTAAGGCACTCCCATATGTGGTTAGTCTGACTCAGCAGATGCACAGTGCAAGTACAGTATAAGTCCTGCCATTGGTTGCTTACTTTGAGCAGCATTGCGGCCTCTGCTGGCTACATCCCCGGACAACAAGAACAACCTCCTAGTTGCAACAGACGTGCTGAAAACAGCAAATTAGTGCCTGAGATGCTAATGTTATGAACGTAAACAAGCTAACAGCAGTTAGCTTTTCTTTTGCAGTGATGTAGCCATTTTTAGGCCAGAGCTCACCTCCCAACGTGATAATGTTTCACCACAACAAGTTCCCTCTCGGCACTATTTTGCAGCAGCACCTTTGCTGCATCCTGGGCTAAGTGCTGCCCAAGACGTTTGTGATTGATTTAAAGAAATGCAAACAAGGCAGGGCGTCTTTTCCCCTATAGCAAAATGTACTTGTGTGTAGCCAGACCTTTCTCCAGCACTGAGCGCTGTGGAGGGAGGTCTGGCTATGCAAGACATGAATATGTGGTATATGATTCGGAGTCATGGGATAATTCTCTGTTGTCACTGCAAGCCACGCCTGTCATTTGATCCATTGGTAATAAAATACTGATTAGAACATCTTTAACCCAGGACTTAATGATTTTGCAATTCTGTTATAGCCAAATTTTGCATTACAATGCAAAAAAAGACCATGATTAAAAATAAAGAAACTACTCGGATGCCCAACAAAGATGCCAATGAAACATTCACAAGCAGCTCATTTGTGTTGAAAAGTAGCCATCCTCCGTCTGCATGCACTGCATGTGTCTGAGGGTCTTGACAATCACAGGAAACTCAGTTAGAGAAAGATTCCTGAGATTGACAACATCATGGACCCTGTCTGGATTGTTCTAGCACTGTTATCGCCACCCGCCTGGTACTCCAAGCAGGTTAAAACAAACAGAGAATTGCTTGCTATAACTTTTCTCAGACCTCTTTTTTGTCACATTAGAGCTCACCAGACAGAAGGAATGGAAACACCGTCTGCCACATATTCTTGGCGAAGGGACACTGTTGTATGTGTCCCTGAACTGTATGACTGTTTGCTGATGCATTTTAACACCTATGCGCATGTGTTAGCAGCCATGTTTGTCCCTGACAGAGTATGTGTGCACGCATTCATTCCTCATGTGTTAAGTGTTTTGAACACATGTTGTTTGGAGGGTTGTGTGTTCGCTCATAGCAGCTCTGTTAAAGTGTTAAATCCGCTATTTGGGGCTTGGGAAAGTTCATTTTACACACTTTTACACTTGTGACTCTTTGCTGTGACTATCTGTGTTCTTGTGTGCACATCTTAGGGCTTCCCCCTAACAGTCGTCTAAACTGGTAGTCAGTGAGAAGAGTTTTACCCTGTCATGACAGCAAGCATGTCAAAAGTGTTTTTTACTCGCATGTCATGCAACAGAAACACAGAATCAGCGAACATGAATCATCAAGTTGCATTTTTTGTTGATGTCACAGTAAGAAAAAAGGATAGGGTCAAATAAAACTGGAAACAGATTAACAGCGAGAATAACATTTTCTTCCACTGTTGTGGGAAATGGGAAGCGGAAGTGGCAAAACAAAAATAGATGATTGGCTGATGCGTCACTGTGTCATGGGAGGGATGATAAAGTTGATTCCAGCTCAACTTTGCTTTGTCGTGCCTCAAATGTCGGACGTCAGTTTCTGCCTTCATGTTGTCCTCTTCAAGTGAAAATGACTTGTAGCCTGATGCATTGTCAGCTTTATGCAACACTCCTAAATGAACCATTAAGTTTAGCCAAATAATTTGCTGAAGAGACAAACTTAAGTTTGAAACTTCCATTGCATAAAAGGTGGTGTACCGGACGCTGTGCTGTAGCTGCCTTAAGCTAGTTAGCTCATTTAGGGGTCTGATTAGACTGGGACAGAGCCTCCAAGCCTGACAGAGGCCAGTTGGGAATGCAGTAACCAGTTGATTTATAGCAGCTCCGACCAGGACTCTGACTCTAGGGACACAGAGACACAGCAGGTTCAGGAAGGGACAGGAGGCATGATGTGCTTGAGGACTCAGTCTGTAGCATAGCGAGTTAATTTAACATTTTCTTTTCTGTTGATCAGTCAACGAGTCTTTGCTTTTGTCAAGTTGGAAGTTATTTATTCTGAAGTTTTGAAAAACAATAACAAATTAACTAAATGTTCAGTTTCTTTGCTGGTTGTTCCGACACATTTGGACTCATTGCTGCTTTTGCTGTCAGCAAAGCTAGTTCGGCAGCTCACTTTATGCCCATAATTTATATTTAAATAATTAAATTAATATCATAAACATGCAGTGACTTGTTGACTAATGGCTTGAACTGACGACTACTAGTTTACGAGGAAAATCTTTAGTCGGGGGCAGCCCTAGTACATCTGTTACTGTTTTCCACACCAAACTTTCCCCGACTGTTTTTGTATTGAGGAAGATGAAACTGTACTGCACATGTTCTTCCTTCCCTTAAGTCCATGCCATCCCTTGTTCCCCCTTTCTCTTCTCTTTTTTTTTCTCCCTCTCTTGCCTTTTCTCCCAGGTCCAATGTGGAAAATGCGGCATCACCGAAACCACCGTTGCTGCCGTCCAAGTCTCCTAAAATAAAAAGTAACCCTACCCTCCTCTTTTATTCTGCTCTTTCCCACTCCAGCTCTCCTTTTCTTTCTCTCTGCTTTCCCTCTTCCTCTCCCCTGCCAAAGTGCTCCACCCTGCCCAACACACAGAAGCATGAATATGGTGTAAAATCTCTCTTTGTTAATTTCTTTCTGTCTTGACTTAATTTGTCTTCTCATGTGTGTATGTGTGTGTGTCTGTCTGCCTGACTCATCTGTCTATCTGCCTCTGTATGTCACTGATCAGACCATGAGTGGGTGGGGATGGTAAACAAACTCCCCAGAGATGCAACAGAGAGCTCTTTTTTTTTGCTTTGGCGAAGCCCCTGATTCCCTCTGCAAGTCAACCACAAAAATCACCAACGTCACACAACTTAAATCATGTCATTATAATTTGTTGCCACTGGGATCTGACAACTTTGCAAGTTGTAAACTGGGAGTTAGAACTGCTGACTTAACTTCTTCCCAAATCAAGTGCATGCTTTTATGAGATTAAAGATACACAAACATGATGCTGTTTTGAATTTTGAAGCACATGTGGAAGCAATAGCACCTTAAAGACATACTCCTTTTCTAATAATTCAGTTGCACATGAGAAAAAATGTTTTATAAACTTAAGATATTGAGTTGGTCCAACAACTCTTCAGTTACACAGACAAACTCTTATACCATTTCACATTTTCTCGGGATAATTTTAACTTTTAAACAATGCATGCTGGGAAGTCTGCTAATGTGCTAATCATGTTTCCATAGAAACTTAATTTAACAAGTTGGTTGAACTCAGTACATTAGCTTCTTCCTGAATGAAATGCCTTCAAAAGAAGTGAATGATTAAAGTTTCTGAACCATGTGGTAGT
>JAJHUR010098694.1:0-10728 GCA_027495735.1 Lutjanus campechanus | reverse complement strand
CTCATTTCAGTCAGTTTTAAATGTTTACTCTTCTTTGCTTCTTACCTGTCAGCATCCATGACAGCTCAGCCTTATATAAGTGTAATAAAAATCAACTTGTTCAATTAAATAATGCTGCGATGACACTTTTTCATTTGAAGAGGCCTCAAGCACAAGTTTCTATCTCCTCCCTATCTTGCTGCCACACCTTGCACCAGTTTATGAGAATCTGGGTCATTTACCTGCCCTGGCAAATCCTTTAATTGGCTGCGAGTCCCCTGCGGCATTGGGGCCCTTCAACCAAAGCATGCTTACCTACCTGCATGAGGGTGTGTCCACTTCACACACTCTGCTGCACTAATGGCATGAACCTGCTGTGGCCCGGCCTCATTTGGCACTGTCAACATGTGGCTTCATTACGCCTCCTCCAATCAGTCACTCGCACTCCAAATATGGAGTTTTACAACCTGTAATCTGTGCAGTGGAGATGACAAGTGTCCTCCCTGGGGCAGATTTTAGGGCCTGTTTTGTGAGTGTGCTGTGCGCTCACATGTGTGTGTCCTGTGATGTGTCTTTAGCTTGAGTTTCATGGTGCCTTTTCTTGTGTGACTTCATTGTTCTCAGTGTCAAGTTTCCAGTTTGCTCAACAGGAAGTAGAGATGGATAGAAGTCAAGGGATTAATATAAAACAGCTTGCGCCCTGACTTCATTGAAACTGTATGTCGAGGAAAAATCACTTTAACCAGACTAATAATCTTTTTTTCGCTGCACATCATGACGCCCCATTTAGGGAAAAAAAAGAAAACGTTTGAAGGTCTCTTCTACTATTTTGTGTGGATATGAGGCCTAAAGTGTCTCTGAAATCCATTGAGACCCTCCACATGACCGGGGTATAAGCTTTGCTTAGGGCAAGGACCTCTAAACCAAACCTAGCCAGTTTATTAGAGGCATCAGTACAGGCTTTAAAAAGAAAGAAAAACAGAAAAAGGGAGAAAATCAGCCAAGTTCCTTCATAAGATGAATCATCAGCTTGATCAGCCTTGACATGATGATGGAAAAAGTGCAAAGATATTTTACTTAAGTAAAAGTCCAAATACAACAATGTAAGAATAGACCATTACAAGTAAAGGTCCTGCATTCAAACTGTACATATGTATTACCAGCAGAATGTACATAATAAAAATGCCACTCATGACTGACTTATTATAAGTGACATTATTTTGTATAAAGCTCAATCAAAAGAGCCAGTCAGGTGACAAAGCAGCAGGGTATTAAATTAACACCAGCGAAGCATCAAATGCGGATAGATTTTTTGTTTGCTGAGTAAATCTTGGAGGACTGTTTGCCTCACTGGCAGGTGAATGTTTGTAATCTACTTTTTGTCGTCATTTATGGACACACTGGTTCTGTCTATGTTGGAGTTTGACACACACACACGCACACACACAGGGACTTCATAATGCATTCAGGTGCACCTTACAAACTCTGAAATCTACATTGCTTTGTGTGGCAAAGTGTCTGGGTGCTGACGCGAATAAATACAATATCAGCTGATACTGATTTGAGCAATCGGTTATCGACCAATCCTGATCAGAGCGCCCTTTGAACTAAACCTGAACCAATTCACCATCTGCTGTATGCAATCAACAGATAATTATATCGATGATTTTGTGAAAATTATATTTACAAGGTTCTGCTATGACGTTCTGTTCTGAAAGACATTTACTATTATGACCGCAGACTTAATAAGTTCAAGTAAAATTTGGCTGTAACTTGCCTGAAAAATTTTGTGATAAACTGTTATTTTATATATTGTATTGTGATTTTAAGCCAGTAAACTAACTGTGTGTGCAGGTGCGACGGGACTACGGTGTGTTTTTAAAGTCTCTTGGACAGTTGAATGTCAGGTTGGCATTGGAGAGAGGTGGTGCGAGTGACAGCGTCATGGTGCATTTGTTGAGCGTCAGTGAGGGTGTGTTTGGGGGGGGTGCAGAGGTTTGGAGGGGGAGGGCGAGCTGACAAAATGAATAGTTCCATCAAATCAGGGCAGGACCTTAACATTTGCATTTCCACTGAATCAGAGCCGGCGAAGAAAGAGCCCTCCATTGAGGGGAAACTTGTTTGACGTGTGAATGAGCGAATGCGTCAGGCCTTTGCCGAAACACATTCATGCCTTCACAGCTTTGGACAGAGTCTGGGTCTTTCGCTCAGATCCTGCTGGAAAACTTCGGGCCTTTTTTAGTCACTTTTTCCCTCCATGTAGGCTGCTTGGCAGTCAGGCCCTCCTGCAGACAGGGTTGGACCAGCAGCGGAGAGAGAATGGCTCGTTGATCGTGCACTCTTCTTCATCTTGACCTTACTGTACTCTTATGTCGTTACACTGTTCTGGTGAGGCCAAACAAATCCGCTGAAACCAAACGGGGAAATGATCCCACTTTAAAACGGAGATGTCGAAGAAGTTGAACCCTCCCAAACCACTTTTGGCCAATTAGTTTTCCATGGTGGAGTTTACTCACTTGTTCTCTTGACGTAAATTCATACCAGGCCGACACATTAAAATAAGCAGCATCAAACCAGTGTAACACATTATATACAACTCCAATTCCAAAAAAAAACTGGGACATTGTGTAAAACTTAAATAATAAAAACAGCATGCAATGATTTACAAATAATTTTTCGACTTGTATTCAGTTGAATACAGTGCAAAGATAAACTGTTCAAACTGATAAACTTTATTCTGAATTTGATGCCTGCAACACACTTCAAAAAAAGTTGGATCAGGGGCAACATAAGACTGGGAAAGTTGTAAAACGCTCAAAAACACCTGTTTGGAACCTTCATCTGGTAAAAACAGGTAACAGGTGATAGTATCATGATTGGGTATTAAAGGGGCATCGTTGAGAGATAGTCCAAGAGTTAAAGAAAAAATGTTTCTAAATACAAAACTGCAGGAATTCAGGGATTTCACCATATATAATCCACAATATCATTAAAAGATTCAGAGAATCCAGAGAAATCTCTGCAGGTTTGGGGCAAGGCTGAAAACCAACGTTGAATGCCTGTGACCTTTGACCCCCTCAGATGGCACTGCATGAAAAACTCACATAATTGTATAAAGGTACACTACGTGGACTCTGAAATATGCAGGAAAGCACAAAACATCCAGAAACACTGCAGACCTCTCTGGGGCCCGAGCTCATCTGAGTTGGACTGATTCAAAGTGGAAAAGCGTGCTGTGGTGTGACGAGTCCACATTTCAGATTGTTTTCAGGAATCATGGACATTGTGACCACTTGACTAAAGAGGAAAAGCACCCACCAGATTGTTACTGGCACAAACTTCAAAGGCCAGCATCTGTGATGACGAGCGGCTTATACTGCCGTCCAGACGACAGCTTTTTCAGAGACGTCCCTGCTTATTTCAGTAACACAGAGTTTGCGTACTAGACAGGCCTGTTTGCAGTTAAGACCTGTCTCCCATTAAAAAATGTGTTGTGACTGTTGAGCATTTGAAGTCATATATCAAGCAAGAATGTGAAAAAAAGTTAACTTTAAAAACTTTATCAATGAGTGTCTTCAGTTCCAAAATGCTTAGTGAGTGTTGTTAAAAGAAAAGGTGATACATTACAGTGGTAAACATGCTCCTGCCCCAAGTTTTTTGGAACATGTTGCAGGCATCAAATTCAGAATAAGTGTATATTTACAAAAAAAAATCAATGACGTTTATCAGTTTGAATATTAAATATCTTGTCTTTGTACTGTATTCAGTGAAATATGGGTCAAAAAGCTTTTGCAAACCATTACTTTTATTTACGTTTTACCCAACTTTTTTGGAATAGAGGTTGTATCTCCAAGGACTAATTTAAAGTTCACCTCCGCTAAAATGTGTTTTACATTTTGTTAATTCACTGTGATGTTGGACTTTGGCTGTGTAGTGATGTATGTGCAGAGTTTGACCGTCTGCTGGTGGAGGAAAGTCTCTAATTGTGAATATTTTATGCCTTTATTTTGACAGCGGCAGTAGAGAAATGACAGAATACAAGAGAAGACATATGAGGAATAACATCTGCGACCCAGTAGGTAAGTCTTTCATGTGACACACAGTTGATTTTAGTAGTGTGAATCACAAAAGCCGAACACTAATGAAACAGAGCACCTAATATTGCCAAAGCCCGAGCAACAAGTCAGTGGACCGCAGAGTTAGATATCCATTTGGCATGTGCTTTGTCTGTTGAACCGTCTATCCTCTGTAATCCAAAATATTTCCGCACTGCTGATTTATTTCCGAGAGGGGAGTAAATACCCTCATCGTGTTTTTCTTGGCTACTTGCCATTATCTAAAGATGAGTAGAAGGGAACACGCACACCACTTGCTCTCTGTCCTTCATGGTGCAGGAAATCAAAGCCCCCAAACATTATTTCAAAGAGAAAGAGTCGCACATTTAACCACCTCTGCATCTATCTATCTGTAAGGCATCCACAAACTTAATACCACTAAACAGAAAATGAATAAATAAAAAATAAACAAATAGATAAATTAAGTAAAACAAATCAAATCAAATCAAATAAATAAACAGTGGTAAAAGGAAAGAAAACATAAATACAATCATGATCATAATAAAAATAAAATAAAAATAAATATGTGAATTTCCAAACGAGTTTAGCACAAGTCTGCAATAAAGAAACATAAATCCCAGACAGACATTATCTGCCTGAGGTCAGCACTGTTTGAATGCTGCCAAAATAAAGGCGTAATGGATCAATGTTTTCATTTTGCATCGATGATATTGACTCCTTGATCATTAAATCATTACATTGGTAGAGATCAATGGATCGTTACACCCCTGAGTGACTGTATCTCGTCTTAGCTTATACAGTACAGGTACGCATGTCATGTACGGAAGTATCTGGGGAA
The DNA here is from genome assembly GCA_027495735.1 of Lutjanus campechanus. Lineage (NCBI taxonomy): Eukaryota > Metazoa > Chordata > Actinopteri > Lutjaniformes > Lutjanidae > Lutjanus > Lutjanus campechanus. The sequence continues at coordinate 5,835 of JAJHUR010098694.1, read as the reverse complement.
AATAGAAATAAATTAAAAAAAAGTTAAACTTGTTCTAAAAGTTTTTCATCCAACAGACCTCCTTTTTACGAGGCTCTCTGCCTTGCTTGTGTTAAAACTGAGTAGAACTGATTTGTGGATTTTCTGCAGACTCGGAGAGCAACCTCTCCTCCTGCCCAGGTGTATTCCCCGAGGTAACCTTTAAAACACCACCACTCACTATCCATTTCCTGTCTCAAGGCATGTGAAATGAGACACTCTCCGTCTCAAAGATGGGGGGCTTTAGAGAGCTATGAGCTGACGGGATCCCTGAATGAAAGTTCTCCATTTTTGGGTAGTCGTCCTCACACTGACTCTGAACCCCGCCAAACAGTTAGTAAAATTACACGTCATGTCTGGCAGCGCTCGTGTTTAAAACCTCAACAACAGACAGCAGGTTGGTGCATATTTGCTGTTGACAGTTTGAACCTGTGGCCAGCTGTAGCGCTCGAGAAACCTGCCGTTTTGTTAACGGTTAGGCTTATCTCCTGCGAGGCTTTGCATAACGAGAGGGAGCAGCTCTTTCCCACGCTGCTTTACATGTATTTTATTTCAGGAGTAATTGTTTGAAATAGAAGTGTGTGGAGGAGGAGCTATCACGGCCGCCTCTCCTGGTGTATAAATCTGCACAGTTAATCACCGAAGATTAAGTGTTATTACCAAACCCTGCCTTGATAGAGGTGTTATTGAATAATAACTTTCAATCAGATTTAAAACATAAACAACTTCACAGGTACAAAGCATTTTTTTTTGCAACCAGTCCAATTTATGCAATACTTCAATTCAGATGTCTGTTGAAAAGTGCTTTCATAACTGTGCAGCGTTCAAGCACAACGAATCTGGGCCCTGAGGTCTGCCAAGAACCTGCCAAGAAGAACAAATGTTCCACAGCCCCGCCCATTTCTGTGACCACTGTTTTCCATATTCAAACTTGCATTGTTTGCACTTTAAATAGTTCATTTATAACATCCTGGATTTCTTTCCAGTATATCAGATAATAGGCAAATGTTTTTTTGGTGAGGGTCATCAGTGGAGCACAGCAAGTATGGGCCTTTATACTTCTACTACATTTTAGAGGGAAATATTGTACTTTTTACTACACTACATTTATTCGACAGGTGTAATCACTTCAGATTAATATTTAGTGTGGTTTTTTTGTGCGTGACCACTTAGACCGGTGTTTCTAAGCAATATAAAATCTTGAGTCATTTTTAGCCCTTTTTTAATCTCTGGATAGATATGGAAAAACAGATTATTGCCCCTATTCTGTTTTCTAAAATATAAAATTCAGAATTTCTGAGGACAAATTGATGATACAAGTGGACAGAGTGACTCACTCCTACACAGAGCTGCCTCTAATGCTTATATGCCACGGCCGACAAAACACACAGTGTTTCCCACACATATTGTCAACATTTCTGGAGCCCAAGTATATTAACAGTGGTCCATATTTAGCAACCTAATTTAGCATTTTTGGTTTTTATTTTTTTAATCCATTTTGGAGAACAATGTCATCTGTGATTCTACGACTGAATGAATTTATGGCTCCATTCATTGTTGTTTCCATGAACAAAATGAATAAACAGGTCTGCACACACGTGAAAATAAAATTAATTCACTTTTTTCCAACTTATTTTCTTTTCTTATCTATGAAAAAGACTAAAACATATTGTGGAGAACTATAATACAATATTTATTATTCAGTATTTTCCACCAAAAATATATTTCCCCTCTTAACTTAGATTTAATTTAAGTACATGTTTGAGGCCTTAAGAGGTACGGAAGTCTTTTCCTTTCTTTTTCCTATTCTACTGTGTGTTTCAGAATCCCTCAAATGTATCTTGTGACCCTTTGGTCAGGCCCAATCCCTAGGTTGGAAACCACTGGACTAAACTATCAAACCATAAAGTAGCTCCACCCTGTCCAGCTGCAGCAGTAAAATGCTGCAATCACATTTATGAATCAGTATTAACAATCTGATAACGTAAAATCATAATATATCAGTCACAAGAGACATTTTACTGCAGAATGAGTGCTTTTACTTTTTGTACATTTTGGTGGCCATCTACTTGTGTTGGAACATCGTGCAGACAAGGACTTTTATTTGTAACTGAGTTTTTATACATCGTTGTGTCGTACTTTTACTTGAGCAACGGCTCTGAGTACATCTTCCACCACATATTATCCTTCCTGTTCCCTCTCTTGTGCTGTTCCTCTCTTCGAGGTGTCCAGGCATATTAACAGCAGCTCTGCTCTCCAGGTACGCGGCAGAGCGTGAATTATGGTAATAGCTGCTGGCAGGAGAGAAAATAAGAGCAGTTATTAGAATTAATGTGCTGCTTCTTCTCCTGCGGTCCCGGGCTGCTGGAGGAGCTTTTGGGCGTTCTGGGCCCATTCAGCATGTACGCTTCCTCTCCTTCAGAGGGCTTCACTGTGTACGTGTCTTTATTTTTTTTTTTTTTGTGCACGTGTCGTGTCATCCTTTCCATGTGGCCTTTTCAGATGCAAGTTTTTGGGCACTGATCAGAGTGTCTTATTTGTCCAATATGGCTGATGCCAGCTTCCTCTCAGTCCAGCGGGCCCAAGGGCCCCAGTCTGCGTTGTGTCTTAACATGGTCCGCTAAGCTTCAAACAGACGCCACACTGTACTGGAGCCCGGGCCCGTTCTCGTTCCCCACTTTGAAGTGGGAATCCTTGCACTTAGCACATTCTAACGTCATCATAGTTTGGTTTTGATGGGATCCAAATGCAGAGGTTGGCTCTGTTATACTGGCTCCTTCTGAACTACACATTTTATTCTCCAGTAAACATGACCTTAGACACTCATTTGGCCACCTAAGCTGCAGTGAGTAACTGGCTTGTGATGCTACCAATGTGTCTTTATGCCTGTTAGCATTAAAAGGTGGCACTTAGTTTCATTTAAAGCAACTACATGGAGTTTTTAACTGGTTATGAAACAGTCTCGATGTTATATTGATGCTTTATGATGACCTACATTAAGCCAATGAGCCCATCAATGAGAAGACTTGCTATTTCTACAAAGCTCTTCTTAATTTTTGTTGTTGCAAATTAAACATCTTGTATAACTCTTGTATAACCCAAACTCCAGCCATTCTGGAGCAGTGACATTTGCTGGAAAATTATTTTTATTTAAAAATAGTAAGACGATAAAATAGTTGGACAAAATTAAAATTAAAGGAAGACTATTGTTAGTACAGTATAAAGGTTTCACTTATCCAGGGAAATTCAAGGAAAATATTTCAATATCTACTTGATTAGGGCTGCAACTATCTATTATTTTCATAGATTAATCGATGATACTTGTTTGCCTATAAAATGTCAAAAAATGGTGAAAAATGTTGAGCAAGGTTTCCCAAAGGCCAAGATTATATCCTCAAATGTCTTATTTTGTCCACAATCTAAAGATATTCAGTTTACTGTCACAGAGGAGTGAAGAAGCCAAAAAATATTCACATTTTTGAATCTTTGTTAAAAAATTACTCAAGCCTGCTAGAACGTGCAGTGCATGCTTGGTGCTGCTATTTAAAGAACGTTATCGTTCATCAGTGTGCATGCTCACATTCTTGGTGTGGACGGCCCTTTAGTTTTGTTTTATCTCCTGTCATGACGAATGGCTAACTTATCTAACCCCTAATTTTGGATAATAGTCAAAATGATGAATTAAAGAACCAAAAAGTTGAGAGCTGACCCCATATTGTGGATGTGTTCTGTGGCAATTAACATTTTTCAAGGCTTTGTGTGACAAAAATGATAGACTGAATGGAGTCTAACACAAACCGCAGTGAGACGTGTCTGAAGAGGTGTGCAGTTCACTTGCACAGTTTTCCCGCTCAGTCCTCTCTGTGTGTAACTAAGGTCCGCCAGGAGGGGCTGGAAACAAATTAGCTTCAGGTGTAAACAAACTGTCATCTCCAAGTTATTACTCAACTGTATTTAACGGCATCATTGTCACATCGGCTGTCTGTTTACACTAATGACAGCTGCGGGTGCACAAACACTCACACGTGTACATCTGCACACAGAATATTTCATAATTCAAACAAGCAAAGATAAGAATCTAACAGTATTACTCACCGCCCCCAGAGCTAAACTGCAGGGGCTTCTTGTTGCATAAGCCTCTCTGGTCATCATCTGCCCGTCATGTTTTCCGACTGTGGGAGAATGAATCTCCTGTAGAGGCGAGTGTTTGTGTTTTCCATGTGAAGCCTCCAAGCTGCCCGCAGTAGCGGTGGTGGCCAGTCTGACACAGGCCTCTTGAGGAACTCCAGGATGCCATTAGGTTGAGTGACTGGCTGTGGCTGCTGTGTTTGGGTCTCTGTTTGCTCATTTTGGCTTGTTGCCTCAGTGCCTACAACTCTGAGCAGCCTTGGCCTTTTTTTACCCAGGTGTAGCAACACCTGACGGGATTTTTGGTAAAGAAATAGACCCACAGCTGTTTTATTTCAGCTGTGGAGACAGTATGGGCACAGTGGGGCGGTGGTAACGAAGTACATTTACTCAAGTACTGTAATAAAATCATTTCTTTGGCCATTTGAGAGCAGCAGAACCAGGATGGAAATACAACATGAACATATTACCACCTTGAAGTTCCAAGAGAGGGGTTTCTGTTATTTAGCCTATTATAATTGATATAAATGGACTGGACAAAATATTAAAAACACCTGTCAGTGTAACGCAATGCAAATCAACAACCAAAAATTAAAATTATCATGCTGTTGAACAGGTGTTCATGGGTCCACCCAAACCCTGGGACCCGAGACCCCACCTGGGACCTGTACAGGTTCGAATCTAAAAAAGGGTTCAGGTTCGACCTAGCCTAAGGTAAACTGGCAACTGAATGTGTATTGCATAATAAAACAGTTAAAAGGGGCCCTCTTAACAACAACCATTAAGATTTTACATAAAAAGCACATGATAAGCTTGTTTGAGTCAACTCATGCAGATTATGTTTACATAGAGATGTTGAGGAGTGATGAGCAAATATTTTTTATTTCATAAAGTAAATATTAACCCCCTGTTGGAGCCTGCAGGTGGATGCTGGGGTGGTGCTGGGAGCTGAAAGTACAGGCAGCGATGAGAGATGAGAAATTTTTGCAGTTTAAATAGCCTGCCAGATTGGGAGGGTGTGTTTGGTACATTGAGGCATGTCACACGTGTGTAACAGTGCAACTTGAGTTCACTGCCTGAACCAGCTTCCAGGTGTCACTACATTTAATACCATACTTACAGATTAAACCAGTAATTCCCAACCTTTTTGGATCATTACCCTCTTTCGTCACTCTGAAAGAGCAATATGTAACAATTCCATGTCCAAAAATGTGTTTCACAGTCCAAACGGTGAGTTGGAGCCATTGACGATGTATTAAACAGGTTGAAATCCTATTTAATATACTGCTGCAGCGGCACAAGATGAGCGCAACATTGTAATTTGACAATAATAAGCGAGGACGAGTCCTACGCTGTAAAGTTGACCAGCTGTTTTTAAATGTCAGTTGTCAATATAAAGTTAAGGCTGTTATCCTGAAAAATAAAGCTGAAAATACACACTCAGAAGTTCAGTGACTGCCTGCCACACTCCATTAACATATTGCTCAATTTAACCTTTATATACATCTACTCCTTTATTAAGGATTAATGAAGACTATTAATGATTTGTTACGACTCCGACTCAGACACTGATTCATTCTGCCAACCTTTGGCATTAAGTTGAACTCTAATTAACTTGAAACAGGCAAATAATAACAGAAATTTCAAAGCTGGATGTCAGTATTTTAACTTGTTACGTTTCCTTAATCT
>JAJHUR010098691.1:0-12466 GCA_027495735.1 Lutjanus campechanus | reverse complement strand
AGTGTCATTTTCCACAAACAGGGGGTCATTGCAGCCGGCTCACTTTTGTCCTGAGGCCCCCTAGTGGTCTGATCCAGCCATGCCGAGTATCTTTTCACACAGGTTTATAGTCACGCACCCTGACCAGTTTCCTAACGCTTCTCTGCTTTCTGTTTCAGGTCATAAACCTGCCTTTAACTTCCAGTGTCTGAGGCCACAGAGAAGTCTGGACGCCCAGCTCCCCATCCCAGGAACCTACCGTGGGAACACGTCCCCGTCCAGATCCCGTCTACAGGTAAAACACTGGTACACGCCCTTAAAATGTTATCATTCATACACTGAGTGTGTCTCATCTTGTTTCACTGGTCATCTCCTGCTCTTCCTCCCTTGTATCAGACCCAGCACAGCTTGGACTCCCGGCCCAGCAGTGTGTCCTCCATGTCATCTGCCTCCTGGGCAAATGCGGCAGCAGCTGGCACCACTCCTGTTCCGGGAATTATCAACCCCACGGCACGCAGGGGAAAACTCATCTACACCCCTATGATCCTGGTGGACGAAACCAGCGGCACCAGCCAGCCGCTGTGGAGCGACGGCTCTGCCAGCCTCCCCGCAGGGAGCCGTCCTGGCTGGTACCCCGGCCAGACGAGGACCTTCACCAGCATGAGGATGCCACCCGCCAACCAGGGCTTTGTAGACAAAGGCAGTGCAGACAGTCTGGTGGAGTCGGTGAGTAATGATGCAGCAGGTGAAAAACCTTTAGCAGCCTCCAGCATGTACAACTCATACATACAGTATATATACACTATATTTAATTACTTACAGCCCTCTGGCAGTTTGGTTTAGTGGGTTTCTTAAACTAAAATAAATATTTCCCTTCCTGTTTCCACTGATGTGCATTTTAACAACTGTATTATTGGACAGGGTCACATTGTTTAAGCCTGTCTTAAAACAAGAGAAGAACATTTCTGTAGCTTGCCTGTTTTACTCAGAAATACTTTATATCTTGATGCAGAAGCTAGATACTCTTTACTGTTTCATATTTTCATTATCAATTAACCTGTCGATCATTTTCTCAATTAACTGATTATTTCTTGGTCCATAAAATGCCCAGAAATTTTGAAAAAAGTTGATCCATATTTCCCAAAGCCTGAGCTGGCCTCCTCCACAACCCAAAGTTATTCAGATTACTGGCACAGAGGAGTAAAGAAACCAGAAAATATTCACATTTGAGAAGCTGAAAACAAAGAATTTTTTTCTTAAACTCAAACGATTAATCGATTATTAAAATAGTTGGCAATTGATTTAATACTTGACGACTAGTCGATTAATAGGCTAATTGTTTTAACTCTAGTTAAAATATGCTTCTAAGATATGTAACTGACTCTAAACATGAATCTTTAGCCTTAAGGTGGAAAATTCCTTCACAACACCTCTATCAGTTTTCATATGGTCACCTGACACTTTTTTATAAGACAGACTCGACACAGTGAATGAAACAAAAAACAATTCCACAAGTATCACAAGTAAAAGGTGCTCATATATCTGTGCACCATTGCAGGGGCTGATCTAGAGGGGTGGCTAAGGTGGTTGAAAAAAGACGTGTATTTGGAAATATATCTAAAGATTTGGAAAAAAAGAAGAAGAAAGTATTGTTTTTTCTTTAATTAAGGTATTTATATTCAATGCTTTACTCATACACCACAATAATGCAATGTTTTTGTGTTAAAGTATCCTCATTTAGGGGCTTTTTCAACCAAATATTGATATGTGAGGGTTTACGATTAAATATTTGTCTCCATGCCACCCTTCAGCCACCACATGAATATTTCTCTAGAACCGCCCCTGCGCCACTGAGAGAAATTCTCTTTGGAGAAATGTTTAATACTTCCTCATTCTCCTGAGTGCCTGTAAATCCAAGTCCATTTGCTGCTTCTGTGCTGTTTACATCATGATAGAAGAAATAAAGAAATAAAGTTGCTGCTCACTGGTGACCAGAGGGCATTTCAATTTGTCTAAGTGACTCTTTCAGCTGATGGACATAATGATAATCAGGTAGACATGCGTGTTATGTTTGCGTGTTAGAGACGCAGAACGAGTGGATAAAAACATAATCCCTCTCTTACATCATTGTTCCTCATGTGTTTTGTTCATGTCAGATCTTGATCTCCGAGGGTCTCGGCGTCTACGCCAGGGACCCGAAGTTTGTGAGCTTTGCCAAGCGGGAGATCGCCGAAGCCTGTCACATGAGCCTGGACGAGATGGAGAGCGCTGCCGCTGACCTCATAGCTCGCGGAGCCAGTCAGTCGATTTCTCGCTTTGAGGACGACCTGGCCGACGAAATGAACTGTGTGATTTCTTACTGAGATCAGCAAAGGTGAAATAACTGTGAGAGAAAGATATGGAGTTTGTAAAAAGAAAAAAAAAATCTTTTATGTGGTGTGTGAGAAAAAAGAAAGTGGATTGGACAGCATGCGAGTAAGAATGATGTGATACAGATTGTGTGTTGGGTAAGATATGCTTTTATTTATGAATGCCAAAACACACACACACAGACACACTGATTTCAAAGGGACAGTTTCGCTTATATGAATTTGGGTTGTATGAGGCACTTATCCAAAGTCAGGGTGTTACCTGCAGTAGATGGTGGGCAGCATGGCCCTAGTTTGGAGAAGCAGCAGGAGCGCTAGTGTAGGAAGCTACACACTGTACTGCTGTGGACAGAGTCAACAGCAAAACAGATTTTAGCCATCTAAAAACATATTAGTGTATGCTATATTTAAAATATTTTCAGCTTTTTTTTTCAACGGGAAACCACCGTTATATAAGCCAAATATTGCTAAATATTGCTCTATGTGAAGCCACCAGACTCCATTGGCAAAAACTGTAATTTTACCTCGCAGAACACAGAAGTTGCTGGTCTACCGCTGCATCAATCAGTTCGTTTGTATGTGTTATTGCGTGACTTCTGTGCTGTCCAGGGTTAGTCCAGATTCACCAAAGTCCCACAGCAACACAAACAAACTCGGCGGTGGTCCAGCAACTTCCATGTTCTGAGGTAAAATCGCTGATTTCATCTATGGAGTTTGGTTGGTATGGAGGGAGCGATATTTGTCTTATTTAACAACATTTTCCCATCAGAAAAGGATGTCTGACAATAAGGTAAAGCAGTGAAAATATTCTAAACATAGCGTGCATGTAAAGGCATAATATGCAGCATTTTCCTAAAAGACGATGTATAGACTCATATAAACATACTCGCATTCAGTCATCACTTATGAACGATTAGAAGTGTTTGGTGTTGTTCTGTATCTGCAGAGACTCTGCAGCCCCTCTGCCTGCATTTCTTTATTTTCTCATTATTTTGCTGTGGACTCAGGACACTCATCCTGGCATCTCTCTGGTCATTCACGATTCTACCTTTAAACTGAAATAGATTTTTTTTTAAGGTGACTAAAACAAATCTTGCTGCTGACCCTGGCCGCAGCAGTACATTGTTTACCTTCCTACAGCAGTGCTCCTGCTACTTCTCCAAACTGGAGGCATGTCAGCCGCCATCTACTGTAGGAAAAACACTGACTATGGATAAGTATCTCATACAACCCCACTATAAATAATATGAATTATCCCTTTAAGAGCACATGTCAGTATATGGCAAGACTCAACACAGTATGAACACTATGATGACTGTGGTGTTTTGCAGAAGAGCCTGCTGCATGTGACGGACAACTGTGGCTCTTTGTATTATTATAACAAACGACTGTTTTTTTTCATTGTATTCTCATTTTTTACTGTACTTGAATTGTTGTCACTTTATACACCTGAATGTTCAGTTGCAGTCAAATACACTATAAAATCATATAAATATATCGAACTATTGAAATATTGAACTATTAGATCAATAAAATATTTATTCTTTGATCCAGTTGAAACCATTGATCTGCGAATGCTCAACAGCATTCGCTATTTTAGAGAAATATTTAAATATACTGAATATTGAATATCCTCTGATATTAAACATGCAAACTCATAGGAAAGTTTTGTTTTGGGATTTTTGTGAATATCAATAAAGCATTACGTTTTCTCAAATGTTTCTTTGGGTCACAGTTATTATTGTTGTGCAGTAATAACACACCATTCGAAACAAACGTGCACTTTACAGTGGTGGAATATATCTAAGTAGGAGACTGAGGGCAGCTTAAACAGGCAGCAACTGAAACACACTCAGTTCCTCCAACCAAAAGCAAACTAGAGCGATGACGCTCACTCTGCACATGCTCAGTAGGATTTTTCTCTCTGCCTGTGGAAAAAAAATCATTTCAACTTGGCAGAAACTGTCAACAAAAAACTGATTTTGAGGTGTTTTGGGGATGTGCAGTATTTTTCTTCTGCTGTCTAAAGTTTAGATTACTGCAAATTGAAACTTGCATCAATTTTATGTCAAAGTTATTGGTTAAATATTAACATGAACAAAGTATGCTAATGTAGGTGTGGCTAGCTAGCATACAGGATTTGATTGTGGCTGCAAGATTGGGGGCAGTTGTAACACTGAGTTGCAATTGCCCCTGAACCACACAGCCCAGTATAAGAACACGTGTGTGTTGACATACTTTTCTGTTAGAAAATGAAGACATTTCACCAAATTCAAATGTAAAATTGCTTTTAACTCAGTTATAATAATTAAAATCCCCTAGAATAGTTTCCTTGTCGTCTGCAAAAATAGAAATAGACTTGTGCTTTGAATGCATACGATGCTTGACATATTTAAAAATTAATAAATTATTATTATTATTATTAGTAGTAGTAGTAATAGTAGTAGTAGTAGTAGTAGTATCAAATAGTCCACAGTAAAGAAAAAGGAGAAAAAGTAAATAAATATTTAAGTGAACAAATGATGCCTGGTCAAGTAAATTCTTCCAAATCTTAAGAAAATAAACTATTTGGATGAGCTGGAAAATGCATCATCACCAGGTTGAAAACAGGGTTTCTTCTGAGTTAAAATGAGCTCAACCTTAAACACACACAGCAGTAATATGAAACACGATTAGTACTTTTACTTCCTATAATTTCAGTACATTTTGCTGATAATACATCCTAAGTAAGAATGCAGGTGTTTTACCTGTAATGAACTATTTTCACCGTGTGATATTAGTATTTTTACTCAGGTATAGGATCTGAATACTTCATCCACCTCTGGTACTTTAGCTGAAAGGTCTTTTCAAGGTTTTTTTTTCCACAGCAGTGCTATAATGGATGTTGAAAACTGCAGCAAAACACAAAAGAGTGAATTATATAATCAGCCATTAATGGACCGACAGATGGACAACATCTGGGTTTCATTTCCCCTTTTAGAGAAAAAGAATCATGCAAAGCAGTAACCCATGGGCGTGTGTTATTCAATGCTTAATTAAACACTGTATATTCTTCCTTTATAGAATTTGCATATATGTATAGTGGAAAAAACTGAACTCTGTCTGAACTTCCCCCAACATGTTACATGCAGAATAAGGTTTGTTCATATATGGAAGACCATTTCCGCCAGTGTGATGGGGAAAAAAAAAAAAAAAGATCCTGAGAAACTTTCTAAAAATAATGAGTCAATACAGAGGGGGGAGGGAGGATGTAGAGTCACTGCAGGGGGGCGTGAATGACCGGAGGATGAATATAGTGAGAAAAAGAGAGTGAAACAAAGTTGAATGAATATGATTTATGTAGGGTAAATAAACACGCTGTCATGCTAACCCTTTTTTCACTAAAATGCAACTTGAATATCAGTTATTATTGTTGTCTCAAAATATTGACTTAGAACTCAGATATTTTAGCTTTCTCACTATTTTGATAAACTAACTCATTCTGAGAAACTTTCTTGAGATACCAAGTCATTATTTTAAGATACTAACTCATTACTTTGAGATGCTAAATCAGATTTTTAACATACTCAGTCATTATTTGAGAAACCCTCTCATTCCTTTGTCATGCAAAGTCATTATTTTGAGAAATTTCTCATTATTTTAAGATACTTAGTCATTATTTTGAGGCCTTTGTTATTATTTTTGGGATACTAACTCATTATTATGAGATACTAGGTAATTTTTTTGAGATACTAACTCATTATTTTGAGACACTTATTATTATTTTTGAGATACTACCTGAATATTTTGAGATATTAAGTCATTATTATGAGATACCACGTCATTTTTTGAGATATTAAGTCATTGTTTTAAGTTGGATTTTTAATATACTGGTCAATATTTGTGAAACCTCATTATTTTGAGATACCAGATCATTTTTTGAGACATTAAGTCATTTCTTGAGAAACCCTCTCATTATTTTGAGATGCAAAGTCATTATTTTGAGACATTTCTTATTATTTTGACATACTAACTCATTAATTGAGAAAACCTTCTCATTATTTGGGGATACTAGATCAGATTTTTAAAATATTAGGCTAAGTCATTATTTGACAAACCTTATCATGTTTTTGAAATACAAATCATTATTTGGGGATAGTAACTCATTATTTTGGACAAGCTTCATGCTGGATTTTCTTTCTTTCATATTTCTTTAAACATTAACTGTGGCAGAACTGGGCCTCCATACCTATAAGATCCACTATAAGGGAAACTACAGTATATTCCTCTATAAATACACCCGTGCAGGCTGTTAATGACCAGCATTATTCCTCCTCTCCATCCCTCCTCGTGTCTACTAAAGCGTGAACAGTCTCCATGCGCTCCTCTCTGCGTTACAACCCGCGGGCGGCTCTCGGCTCCCTCTTTAGAATAAAAGCTGCCCCGCGATTGGACAGCCGGCTCGGCTCGCCTCTACTCCACGTCCAATGGCTCCTCTGACGTCACGACGCTTCACACGTCCTCGCCTAGCCGGTGACGCAGTCCGCGGCTCTTCCCTCCTCGGCGTCATCCTCCCCTGGGCTGTTCCGGATGAGACGCCTCCCTCCCTCCGCCCCTCTGATCCTCTTATCAGCGAGTAAGCGGCCAAGATGGATGTTGTAAACCAGGTAAGGCTTTGAGGGGGGAAAAATCATACATTTCATTCATTAATTGTTCGCTTGCTCGTGCTCGTTCAATTCGGCTCATTTTATTTAGTCGTGCGCTTAAGTTTAGATTATTTTTTCTCATAAATCCGCCGACCTTAAGGTGAGAATGCACTGCTTTCGATGCACTGGGGTCGAAATTGTAAATTGTGCATTTGAATAAAAAAATTGCAGCGGTGTAAAGGCGCGACAGAGCGCGATGTAATTGGACAATAATTTTCCGCCGGTGATGCTGCAGTCGATGATGTGATGGAGCGGCCCGCTGACAGACAGACAGTCCAAAAAATGTGTAGGATGTCCACAGATTGCTGCAGCAATGACATTTAGCAAAGGCAGGAGAGGATGGTGCCTATTATCTCCCGGGATTCGGCTAATTGATTTAGACCGCTCTCGTCTCAATTAACCTGCGGCTGTTGCTAAGATAACAAACAGGAATCTGATTAATTTCCAAGGCCCTCGGTGTTTTCCGATAGCCGCAGTAGGCCCCGGCCGACACTGAGGAGGAGGAGGAGGAGGAGACGAGGAGGATGGTCTCCTGCATCTCTGTGGCCACCAGCAGCTCCTCTCTCAGAGCTGAGAGGAGACTTTCCTCACTGAATGAGTGGACATGAGGCCGTCAGACTGCTTTCAAACAGGCATCATGCGTCATCTGTTTAATATGGATGTTGCTCAGCGCTGCCTGGTTATCAGGAGAAACAATGAGCCCAGTGCAAAGAGGAACAACCATCACTGCTTCTGCTGCTTATTCCAGTGCGGCCATTTATTGATGCACACACACACACACACACACACACCGCCTTCTTTGCGGTGTCGCATTCACCTGCGCTCAATTGCTTCATCCTTTTGCGTCGTCATTAAGACAGTCTGCGCCTGGTTTCCCTCACAAATGCATCAGGAGAGAGACCGCTGTGAAGTGTGCAGCAGAGAAAACACACAGTTAATCAGCTTTGTCTAATTGTAATGCTGCCAGGAGCTCACACACACACACACACACTTGTGTTACTATATTGGTGGGGACTACAGACAGACAGATAAATCGGTCTGCCGATATTATCATCCCAATATTGGCCCAATGCATCTATATTGGTCTATATCGGTATTTGCATGTATGTTGTCTGATTGTTTTTTTTTTGTTTGTTTTTTTTTTACAGAACATAATGCAGACTGTTTATCTAAATTATTATTTTAGTTTTGGCATACTGTATAGACAGCATTTTATATATATTTCTTATAAAATATATATAATATACTTTCTTATAAAATGTTGATTAATATGTCAAAACAACCAATTAGTATCTAAATATAATGATAGTATCTCAAAATAATGACTTATCTCAAAATAATGACTTGGTATCTCAAAATATAGAGTAAATATATTTATTTTGAGCATATGTCTCAAAAGCAGTATTGTTGTTTGCTGTTTTACAGAACATAATGCAGATTGTTTCTTGTTAGTTTTAGGAGGATTTATTGTCAGAATATGTCGGAAATGGAATATTTTATTCATAGGTGTGGTTTCATTAGTGTATAATCACCTGGTTTTTTTTGTCACTTTAGAATGAGCTGTTTATATCTACACATTGTGTAGATCCTCCTCCATGGAGGCAGCCATTTTGAACCACCATGTTTCTACAGTAGCTCAAACCAAACTTCTTCACCTTTTTTGCAAGTTTCACAGCTATTGTAGTTTCTCCTACTTGGAAGGGGAGGGTGAGGTGAGCAGTATTCAGTTGGTTGAACTGTACAACCACTGTACAAGTGGTCCTTTAAATTTATTTTTAATTATTCAAAATACCAGTGAAAGTTTACTATACTGTACCGTAATGTCAGAATTTTTGTTTACTTCCTATATTGGTTTTGGCCTCAAAAATCCAGTATCAGTCAGGATCTAGTGGGCACCCATCACTGCATTCCCTAAACCCTAACCTTAACCCTGTCCTAAACTTAATTCTGACACTAACCCTAACTCTAGAGCCCGCCAGCTATATCAGTCAGCGAATATTACCTTTTCTTTTTTTAAAGAATATAATGCAGATTGTTTTTATTTGTTAGCTTTACAGGCAGCATTTTGTGTGTATTTCCCTTCTCTTAATTCAGGTTTAATATATGCAGATATTTTACTCTATATATAACTGTAAAATATGCTGCCTCCATTACATATCTTTGTCACAAGTGTAGAATTGCAACAATGAGCAGATAAATCAATAAGTCGATTGAATGAAAATTGCCTGCTATTTCGATAATTGATTTAACTAATTTTTCAGGCAAAAATGTCAAACATTTGCAGGCTTCACCTTCTTAACTGTGAGAATTTGTTACTTTTCTTTGTCATTTATGAAAGTAAATGAAGAGTCGCTGGATTTTGGATTGTTGTTTGGACAAAATAAGCAACTTGAAGATCAATTGTGTATGAAAATGTTAGTTGCAACCCAATACCAGCGTTCAATAAGCACAATTGATCATCATTGCAATATTGCCCAGAATATTAATATCAGAATTTTTTTTACTCCTTAATATTGTTTCGACATTGGCCCCTGAAATCCAGCATCAGCTGGGCTCTACCTAAAACCATCTCTTAACCATCAAAAAGCTCTTTATACCTGTGTGATCCAGCATGGTCCCCACAAAGCTGGTCAGTCCCCAAAAGTAGAGTAGAGCTCCTGTTTTTTGGACCCCACAAATATAGTAAAACAAGCGTACACATCATCATCATCATAGAGTTTGAAATTCATATCAAAATGTCTGTACTATAGTTGCAGAGCCTCTCATAGGCCCATCAAGGTGCCAGCTGTGTCAGTTGAGTCACTTTATCCACTGGCACATATTTGCCGTATAACAAACACCTGCAGGTGCCAGCAGCAGAGCAGGCCTGTGGGCTATGAGGCTGAAGTAATTAGGTTTATGTTTTTAATCAGCATCATCATATCAGCATCACGCCTGGTCTGCTGAGGGAGGCTGGTTTCACAGAGAGAGAATGAGAGTCAGCGTGAAAATGTAAAAAAAAACAAAAAAACAAAAAACAAGCTAATTTCTGATTTGTTGTTTGTTTTGGCAGTTGGTGGCCCAAGGGCAGTTCACGATAATCAAACAACCTCTGGGATTTATAAAAGTTCTACAGTGGGTAAGTCATCTATTTCACATATTTGTTTTTTGTTTTTTATATTTATATTTGTATATTTTAATTAAAACAAAGTCACAGAATGAAATATTATTAAGGATAAAATGCTTGGAGCTTGTGTCGTTTGCAATAAATAATGTAGCCATGTCTCTTACCGACAGATCTGTGACCTTCTGTCACACAGAGGTCATAAAGCTGCACAAGGCTTAATAATTGATGTGACTATACACTCACAGTTGAATGCTCTCTCACAAGATGTTGTTTTTTTCTCCAGAAACATGACAGTAACTCCACCTCAGGTCTGATAATTACTCTGTTAAATGTATTTAAATAATGACTGAGGTTAATATTGAGGAGTCTCTTGTATCCTGGTGGTGGTGGAGGTGATGCTGCCCCAGCAGGCCTGAGCTGGAGACACTGGCAGGATGTGTTACGTCACTGCTGTAGTAACACTGTGTCACTCCACTGAGGAATATAATGACAATTTGTCAAATCCTCCTCAGAGGACGTGACCTCTGCATGCATGTGCAGTATATTATCTCTGCTTCATGTGCTCACATGCTCATCCTCCTCCACCAGAGGATGGAGCCAGAAAACTCTTCATGTGTTAGTTTATCTATGAAGAGAGCAGCATGAATAGTAGAGCTGCGGTCATGACTTAATTAATCAATTTGCTGTCAAGTATTAAATTAATCATCAACTATTTTGACAATCAATTCATCGGTTTGAGTAATTTTTTAAAAGAAAAAAGTAAAAATTCGGTGATTCCAGCTTCTTAAATGTGTTTTCTGGTTTCTTTACTCCTCTATGACAGTAAACTGAGTATACATGGATTGTGGACAAGACAAGACATTTGAGGACGTCATCTTGGGCTTTAGGAAACATTGATCTACATTTAACACCATCAATAATCAACATAGTGACAATGAAAATAACTGTTAATGTCATCCCGAATAAATAGAATTTCTTTTTTCCCCTTTAAAGGAGTTTTTATCTCTGCCAAGTGTAAGCCTGAGGGGGATCATGTGATCAGTTGTCTTTGCACACGTATGCAGCCTAAAATCTTTTGTGCACAGTTAGGACTGTATGTTCACAGACCCCGTATGGTTTCAGTGATTCACAATTTTTGAAAATTCTTGCGCTGACTCCTCACTGCTCTTAACCGACCGCTCAGGGTCGCAAGTCAACAGCAACTGCTAGGCTAAAAATAAGGCTTCTCTTCTAGCAGTGTTGGGGAGTAACTAGTTATATGTAACTAGATGCATGTAATTAAATTACAAAATAAATGTAATTGCAATCTGTTACAGTTACTAAGAAAAAATATGTAATGAAATTACAGTTAGTAATCAAAATGTTGATTATAAAGGTTTTACATCTGAATATTCTTGTCGGAGATCTTGTCGGAGTTTACTGAATGGACTCTTCTAGTGTTGGGGAGGTTTCTTGTCTGAATTGAGGGTCTAATGACAGAAGGTGTTGAACATTATACAGATTGTAAAGCCCCCTGAGGCAAATTGTTATTTTCTGATTTTGAGTTATATTAAAAAAAAGAAGGATTAGACTTGACTTTTAGGGGGATAACATCAAATAGAGACACATTATACTGTCTATAAAAGCGAAAATGTAGATTTTCACTGATAAATTCATCCAGTTCCATTCAGCACTGAAACAATTATGTGATTAATCATTTAGCAGCCATGACAGCTGTTTTACAAAATGATTATTTATTATCATTTTTCAAGCAAAATTCCAAACATGCCCTGCGTTGCAGCATCTCTAGTGTGAGGATTTATTGCTTTTCTTTGTCTTATTTGATCATCAACAGATTATTTTGGGGGTTTGTCGCAACCAATACAACGACATTAGCTTGGGCTTTAGTAAATTATGATGCCAATTTTCATTATTTTCATCATTTTCACATATTGTAGCCCAAAGGATTCATCAATAAAACAAGAAATAGTAGAGCTTTTTACAGCAGCTGCACTGATATGAAATAGTGGGATGAACAAAAGTGTTACCAATGATAATAATTAAGGTCCTGTTCGAGTTAGTGTATCACTGTTAACATCTGTGTTGTTTACCCTATTTCATGCCAAAATGGCTGCTGTGAAAAAGTGTATTGGCAGATTAACAGATAATGAAATAATTGTTAGTTGCAGCTGTGGTTCCATTCATGTCTAAGTATCCAAGAGCAAATTATAGGTTTTAAAAGATGACACATAAAGGATATTGTCCTTCAGTCACAGATCTGCTCATATAATGTTTTATATCATCCACACTGTTTGTCCTCTGTGAGCAGCAGCAGCAGCAGCAGCAGC
>JAJHUR010098690.1:0-19974 GCA_027495735.1 Lutjanus campechanus | reverse complement strand
ACCAACTGCTAACATTAGCTACACATACCAACTACTAACATTAGCTTCACCGACCAACTGCTAACATTAGTTACACCGACCAACCTCTAGCGTTAGCAACACAGACCAAGCACTAACATTGTCTACACAGACCAATTTCTAGAGTTAGCTAAACAGACCAACCGCTAACATTAGCTACACAGACCAATCACTAATGTTAGCTACACAGACAACCACTAATATTAACTACACGGACCAACCGCTAACACTAGCTATCCAGAGCAACTACTAACGTTAACAACACAGGCCAACCATTAAGGTTGCCTACATGGAGCAACTGCTAACATTAGCTACACAGACAGATTAAGCACATTTAAATTAGCATAATTACAGCTATTATTCTAAACATGGCTAAACAATTTCACCATATTTGCTACTGCGGTAATCCAAAAGTAACTGAGTACATGAGATTACTAATTGTATCCGAATACATTTTAAATTAACCCTCACAAGCCTGAATATAATACAATGCCACCTTGACACCATTAGCAGAATGCTTCCATCAATTAAGAATGGGACTTCTGGCCGAGCCTAACACTGACATTGAGTTGGTGTGGGAGGGAGGCCATTGTTAGGGGGCAGAAGTTTTATTACTTCTGATAATGATAATAAATGCCTCCTCCCACACACTCTGCCCTTCATTACAGCATTGATCCCATAACATCTCGGCGAAAATCCATCACCGCTCCGTTAATGAATGCTCCAAACATAGCAGTCAAACGCGCGGATGATCCAAGACCTTGTCACGTTCCCAGTAATGAAGTTAATGAGCTGACGGAGAAGTCGACATTTTTGGGAAGGAAGGGATATGACTTTATTTAGGGTCGAGGGGAATAGAAGCGGGATTTAACAGGCTGAGGTTGAAGTGTGAACCGGAAAGAAGGAGCCACAGAGGTTGCACTGTTCACACGCTCTGGAGTATGAGTCTATTCTTATGTGTGTGTGTGTGTGTGTGTGTGTGTGTGTGTGATCTGGCTGGCACACATACACAGACAGGCATGCACACACACATGCAGACAGGTGCTGTTTGTGGTTCTGACTGTATAGTGAACAGCTGTGTGTAGGAGCCTGTGCTGGCCGTGCCGGGAGGTGGTTGTTGCATTCTCTGACCTTACCACCGGACGCAGCATTTGACACAGACAGACACACACAGAGGGCAGCTGCAAGGTGCCTTTCAAGGGCCCCAAAGCCAACTGCACCCACCCACACAGAACCCGCTGTCTCCAGCATGAAATCCTACCTTTGAGCAAACAGCATCATTATTGTTATTTGTTTATTTATGGTTATTTTATAGGAAAAATATACATAGACAAAGTGAAAACATGTATCTGATGTATCATAGTGTTTATAGTGGATGCTAATTTGCAACAATGGTCCCTAGAAGGGCTTTTATGAAAATAAGAGATTGAAACGGTGAGATAAAGAGAAGATTAACTGAGTACAACAAAATATCATAAAGGTAATTAAAAACAGAGTGCAGCAAGACAAAATAAAGCACAAAAGATGAAGACATTACCAGGCCTGTCTCCTAATCAGGCTTAGAATTTGATCATTTTAGAGGCGACGGCACTTTGGTGTCGTCAATTTTTTGAGGGCACAAAGGCCAAATACAAGGGCAGCGAGGTCATGAAATAAAATAATGATTTTAAGCCCACATAAGTAATTAATTTAACTGAAGGGTAAGGGGTTGATTTTATGAGCACAGGGACACTGGGAGTCAGTCAGAGGTCAGTCTGTCAGGGGTCTGCAACCTGCGGCTCTGGAGCCACATGCGGCTCTTTTGCCCCTTCTCCAGCGGCTCCCTGTGGCTTTGACAAAAAAATGGTATGGAAATGAATAACAGCTCTGTTTTTTAACCTGTTAATTTAAATTTAATATCATTATAGGCCCACGGTGCTTCTTACATCTTCCAACTATAAAAATATGTCAGCTATACTTTTACTATGTGTTTACAGCTCTGCACCATTTTCTTTAAATTTTGTGGGTGGCTAGTCTAGAGCTTCCAAAGGTTAGCTATGGAGGCCAAGTCAAAAGAAAAAGAAAAGTCTCTGAGGAATATTGAAAATTACTCTTGAGAGTAAAGGCTGCAGACACCTGGTCAATATAATGACATACTAATGAGTTAGTATCTCAAAATAATAAGTTAGCATCTTAAAATGAGAAACAATAATTGAATAATGATGACAAAATGTCTTCTTATATTGAGATACTAACTCAGTGGTAATGGGCTTCCACACAGAGAGAGACAGTGCATCCAGCAGTGCAGTAAAGATGATATATGAAGAGATTTAGTGCAGATCTTTCTGTTAACAGAGATTCTAGTCTGCAGTGTAAACCACAGAATTCTAGAGTATCATTAGGCTTCGTGATTAAAGACAGTTTATATCTTGTCAACACTTTGTGTCCATATTCGCATGCTCTCAATCACACTTAAATAGCGATTCACACCGGGATCAAGATTGAATCCACCTCTAGTTATTTGCACAGCTCGGGGAGTTTGCGCAGGACAGCAAGGCCACTGTTTCTCTGAGTGTCTCGGGTTTGTCTAACTGGTAAGTTTTAATAAAATAACATGGAGAAGTAACGTTAACGCAATGACCAGCAGCGACAGCTCCTTTATATTTTCTCTCCCACACGTCAATACGGAATTTGACCAACAATTCTCCCCTGACAGCAACTCTGAAGCAACCTCACATCATGATGTTACGATGGTAGAAAGCTCAGTGGTCAATGGCTGTCAGTAATCGGGAATCGGTCCAACCCTGGCCATCGTACAGCTGAAGACTTCTGTTAAGGCATATTTTAGGAATGTTGCTGATGTACAAACTGAAAAGGATGAGACCCAGGACAGTTCCTTGCAGGATTCTTGGTTCAGTTTTGTAAAAAGCCGTCTTGATGTCATTAATCACAACACTTATTGTTGTATTGTTAACTATTATTGTTTTTTTGTGATATGCGTGGGATATGATATGATAGCTATCACTGTTGTATGACCTGGTTTATTAAATCTTTTGTAAAACATTAACTAATTCATACAGAAAATGAATGCCATTGAACATGATTTCACCATCCTCAGTTTCAGGCTTCATAAATTACATGGTAGTGGACTAGTGCATAGACTTGTGTACTCACTGCTACATATACCAGCATTTTACACTGTATCTGAGGAATTCTCCGATGGTGGTATTGGTATAGGAACAGCTCTAACTTACAGTATCAAATGCCTTTTTTAACATCAGGTTGACCCTGCCTCTGCTGCACATCCCCAAACTGAAGGAATATCCTGCAGCTGAATATCTATAACTGCTCTGCCATAGGTCTCGACTCCAACCAGCCCCACAACCTGCCAAAAGGGAGCACTTAAACCACAACTGCCAGCCCAAATATTTACCTACCCCCTCACCCAACCCTGCACACCCGTCATAAGCTCCAGCATCAAACCCCGTCCCACCTCCCATCCTGGCTGTCAGTCGCCAGCTAAGTCCTCCTTGGAGCTCGGAGGCTATCAGGGATTTAAGGGAAAAGCCCTTTATCCAGGGACTTTCTCTACAGGCTGGGGCGAGCAAATGTCTCATGTCAGCAAAACACCATAAATGCTGCAAATGGCATCTTTTCTGCCTCTCAGAGGTGGCAAACAAACTTTTCGGAGAGAGCAAACACATGGCGTATAGTTTATGAGTTAAATGGATTGTTGGAAGCGCTGCGGAGCGAGTGCTTAATTTGCTCTTTATGGAGCTTTCTATTTATTTTCATTCTACATCTGTGTTTGTAAGCATTCATTTTCATATCCTTGCAGGCATTTCTACTTGAGTGGGTGTACATAAAGGTTACGCTGGTGGGTTGTGATGCTACATGCTGATTAACCCTTAGGTGGATTGTGTGGACTAATCTGGGGGAATTAAGCCCTCAGGAATGCCACCAGCTTCTAGATCCAGACCAGGTGTCCACACACAGTCAGCTGGAGGCCAAGGTGTGTGTGTGTGTGTGTGTGTGTGTGTGTGTGTGTGTATGAGTGGGTGGGATTTCTCAGAGGAAATGACATGGATGGCCTCGCCTGCATGACAATAGCAAATGCTGGGTTTTACAAGGAGGACCAGTATGCTGGAATCCACTGGCCTGTGCTCATTTACATCAACTGTTCATGTGCATGCAGATTCTTTCAACTGCAGAGCAAATGTTAATGCTCACACCCACATCGTTCCCGCTTATGTTCCCTCATACCAAACACCAGTTACTCGCCATGGACTCTGCCCACTGTATCTGCTCCATTTACTGTTTTATGTGCCACTATTACTCCTTCCAGCGTGTACAGACAGAGTCCACCAGATTTGTGAAATACAGGAAGGATGAGTATTATTTTCTGCCAGAAATATTGCGTAAAAATGCCAAGACTTTACTAGTTCTTGATCTGTCTGGCTTGGATTCTGCTCATGTCCAGCAGTGTTCATTTTGACGCGAGTTTTTAATTTAGTCTCAGTTGCTTTCTGAATATTTTAGTGAGATTAAGTTTTAGTTTTGATATAATCAAAATCTCAATGTGGCCAAGTGCAATATTCAAATTGCAGAACTAGAACCAAATTGCAAATTTCTGAAAAAGGTCAAATGTATGAGAAAACAGCATTATTGAGGAAGTACTGTAGTGCTGGCCTACAAATCTAAAAACCCAGATGAAAGAAAACATGTTTGTTTATTTCAGACCCCAACAAATATCACATCATCTCAATTTTAAAAGATTTGTTTTGTTTTTTCCAGTAAAAATGAAAATTGAAAACGCCAAAATGATCATTTCCATTATTTCCATTATTTTCCATTTACCTCTTACTGTTACCTCTATCCCTGGCTGGTGTCACAACCCACCCCAGTAGTGGGGTAGAACCAAATACACATACATGTTAATGAATCAATCAACTTGCTTAATTTCTCTTTTCTTTTCTTTTCTCTTTTCCCACCTGATGGGCCGCAAGTGCAGAAAAGGGATGTACTTTTTAGCTAGATTTATTTGTGCTTAGGCTGTCCGTCCAACCACAGCCCAATACTTTGTCATGTCTTTACTCATCAGTACGTAATGAACAGGGGTTTTGTTGTCAATATTTTTTTCCGTTTACATCATTGTCACACTTAGTAGGATTTGTTTGAGCTGTTCATAAACACAATAGAAAGATGGCTGATTGCAGAATCTCAGTCCTGGGAAGTCAAATACTGATGTTTTATGTTGGTGAAGCGTCCTGAGCATGGGTGCAGTTTGCATTGGCTCAGGGGGGCTCACTGAACCCCCAAGTGGAACATTGATTTTAGTCTAATTCCGTGGTATGGTAGGCTGTAGTGATGTACGGGTCGACGGACCCACAGGCGGTGGGTGGACTTACTAGATAATACAACGGGCTTGTGTGGGCGGGTCAAATGACACAGCACGTCCAAGTAAGTTATTACTAACTTACAAAAACACTGCATGCAATAATCCAGCAACCAGTGCGTCCAGTGCGCTCTCAGCACAGCTGATCAGTGCTCAGTGTGCATCTAAACAGGTTAAATCCTGGAACTGTGGACTCTTTGTCTACACAGTGCAGCCAAACACTAAGCGAATGACACAGTATAGACCTCAACCTGAAGGCTACTATTCTCTTAAAATGAAGTGGTAAGATGTGAAGTGCATGAAGTTTGCGTGTGCACGTGTGTAAGAGAAAAATGAAGGGTTACTTGTTTAACAGCAATCAATGAGCCTGCAGGCTCATCTGTAGAGAGACGCTAATATAGCTGGGGTCTGCATCTGGTTTACTGTCAAGTTTTGTGGTTTGTGTGAGTTCAGATTCTATGGTGATTCTCGCGATATTCCATTACTCATCGGGCAAAATATTCGGGATATGAAAATTCTCCTGCTGGTATCCTGTATTGCCTTTGTTTTTTGTTGTTGTTTTTGTTTTGTTTTGTCCAGAACACAGCAAAATAATGATAAAAGGAAAAACACTGACTGACTGTTACCATAAATATTGCATAAAATAGAGATTTTACTTCTGCTTGACAGATCTGTCTTTCATTATCATTACGTCCAGCTGCTTGTGACACACCTTACTACAAAACAGCTCAATTGTGACGAGTGCGAGACAGAGCCTGCGTCACCTGTCCCTTTAATAAAGGTGGCATTAGGAGAGGCAGCAGGGAGGAGAGCAGCTGGAGAAGGTAATCCCGTCTCTCCAGGTCAACCACCAGACAAGCTGTAGCAGGCCCCACTAACTCGAGCCTAATTAACACACACCAGCAGGGAAATCTTTCCTTCTCAGACCCATTTGGCAGCGCACACCCAGTTCTCCAGACAGCCATTGCAGGGTTAATTCTTTCCAGCCTCCACACTTGGGAGTTTGACCAGCTCCAACATGCTTCGGCTGCCGCTTCCCGGCTCCTGTGTCACACCTCCCTTCGGGGATCAAGAGATAGATGAGTCGATGGGATTAGATGGGATGCAAGATTGCGTTTTTACTGTGAAATTTCAGGGGATATGTGTCAGCGTTTTACGTCAGTCCTGATTCGTCAGTGTCACAAGGAATTCTTACACCTATCCCGCAAAGTCAGCCTCACGGATTAAAAAGTGATTTCATGAAATTTATAAGAAACATTAAAAGTTTAATTAAGAAATTCAGCAGTATCTCTTTACAGAAACGGTGACCTCGTTACTCTGGAAAACATCGTCACCAGTTTTCAAAGGGACTATTTCTTCAGTAGACAGTACCTGGCAAACATTAGTCAGACGGTGACATGTGATATGTTCCTGGCCAAAAATACTGCCAGATGCCAAAAACTGCACCGTGGTTATGAGGCCGATAACCAGATGGTGACGTTTTCATGTCCAATAAAGAGACGAAGTCCCTCCAATTCCCTTTGATTAGCATTCATATTTTTTCCCATGGGGCTCACTGGAAGGGGAGGAACTTCACCTCTCTGTAATGGTCCAGTCAGACCCTCTCTTACAAACCAGGAAGTATTGATCATATGATTGCTATGATAAAAGTGAATGCACGTGTCTTTTATTTTTTTAATACGACATTTGATTGACAATTTATTTGGTTGTGATCAGACTGTCCACACTGCGACTCGACACCATTTTTTAAACATAAAAAGCTTTTTTTTTTTTGCCATTTATGTACGTCTACATGTAAATTATATTCCTGTCTCATTGTTTTAAGTCTGTGGGGTTTGAAGGACTCAAAAGAATTCTTTCTTTAAGAGCACATGGGAGATATTTGCCTTCAGGGTTTTCTGCCAGAAAGCCAAGAGATGAAGAATAAAGAGCGACAGAGTCAAAGTAGGGGGCACGTTGAGGTGGGTGGGTGGGTCAAATACAAGACTTTCACCTAGAAGACTTGGGCTGGAGTCCTGTGTGTCCTATTATTAGGCTTAAGAAAGAAGAAATGTCTAAGGCAGTGGCAGAAATTCTAAAAATATAGTCAACATATATATAGCTGGGTCACAACCTTGTGATGTATGTTTTTTTCAAATTTCACAATGAAATAGCCTTCTAAATAAAGCCTCTTTCAACTTTTTGCCAGAGGAGTACCTTAGACCTTTCTTCTTTTTTGAACTTTTGTGTTCCCTACCAAAATGCACTTTTATTACACTTGTTTGAACCTCTGAGCACTTCAGACTTTTTATTTTTGGACCTACTGTCAGACTTAGTTGACGAGTTATTTTCAGTTTTTAAAAGGTATAAAGCTGCTAAATGTTCACTGTGTAGCAACAACTTATTTTCTGCTGTTATTCTTTTTTCCCAAAATGCTTTTTGAGGGCACATGATGACATATGGTGGCAAAGACAACATTTTTTTAAACTGTGAAAACCTCAAACAAAATTCTCTACATCTCCATTGTGTTGGAGTGGGAGCAGGAAGTGATCTCCCCCCAAAATTTAGTTTAGAACTTGCAGACTGCAAACACCTTGTCTCTCCCTCTCTCCCCTTCCAAGTGTGTAGGAAAAACGGGGTCTGCAAAAGTCAAACAAAACGTGAAAGGCTGTATCTAGAGCCAGTGTGTGGTTTGTCTGCTCTGGGCTGCTGCAGAAACATGGCAGTGCAACATGGCGGCCTGTGTGGAAGAGGATCTGTGCACTGCATTGCTTCATCTTCTGCCAATAAATCCCTGTCAGTTTTACACACTGGACCTTTAAAATATAATATAAAAACAATAAAACAAAATCCTGTTGGTTATGAAAACGGTTTACTTCCCAATGTGATTTCTAAAATCTGATAACAGTCAAATTAATGTCTAATGAGGAGAGAATACAGGCTGTAAACAAGCCAACAGTTCAGTCAGATAATCTAAACCTTCTTTTTGCAGGTAATACAACATTAAAATAAAAAGTCAGTCTGTAAACTGTGATGGATGTTTACAGCAGACAGTAATGGTTTTACCGTTTGCCTTCATTTTGTCTTTTGTCTAAAGTGGGGTTTTGTTTGAAGCTGATTACTCCTCTTTTTTGCTGCGCGAGGCGACTTTTCAGCAATGCCTCTGCGTTCCCAGATCTCAGCATTCATCTCTGTGAGCACAGTGTTATTATAATGGATAGGACTGATGGCCAAGACTACAAAAATAAGACTCGGGTTGTAAAAAAACCCCCACTAAATTATCCTTCAACACGTGTCTCTAAGGTCTGAGGAAAGCCTCACCACTTGACTGCGGCTGCAACACGAAAGATTCAATATGTCAGAGACGTCTTTCTCTCTGACTGTCACCAGCCAGGTGGAATGCGAAACACTCGCTGCCACCAACACGTGGAGACAGTCGTGTGTGGCGGCGGGACAGAGATGTGCAACCCTGGCGTCTGACCCCTCACACACTCCTCCACAGCACCACCACCACCACCACCACTCATCCATTTCTCACCCCCCTCCCACGCATGCCGTCCTTCTTCAAGTGTGTCTCCAGCTGAATAGGGGTAGTGGGGGCGCTGGGGGAGTGAGGGTATCAGGTGTCATTTAAAAAAAGCAGTTGTCAGGATTGGCTGAAAATGGAGCATGACTTTATTCAGTCTAAACTGTAGCCTGGTGAAAACAGCGTGGCCTCTGAGTGCCCTCCCTGCAGTGGAGTGGCCATTTCTGTTACAGCCCTAAGAGTCGGTTTAATGGAACTCTATTAAGTGCTCTGTTTTTATGGGATTGATTTCTCCTTCCTGTTGCGCCAAATGAATATTTCGATAGATTTCTCTGCTCCTGCTGGATGCCAGCTGCCATTGAATAAAAATAACGTCTTATGTCTCCCACAGGTAGATTATATTTAAATGAAGTAAACCTATCTCATTTCTCTGGTAAGTCATCTGGCTTTAGCAGCGTCACACAGCTCCACACACACACTCACACAATCCACAGCTTTTCTCTCTATTATGGGCCTGCAGCTATCGATTATTTTAGTAATCAAGTATAAGACAGATTATTAACCCATTAATTGAGTAATTGGATAAGAAATGCTTTTGCTTTATTAAAGAGCAATCATAAATATACAAAAGAGAAAATGCGAGTCTTAAAATGAACAGCGTTTGACATTAACCATGGCCAGATGGTGCAGTGTGGCCACAAAGTTTTATCCCTATATTGCAAACCTTCACTAACACAACATTACAGTTCCACAAATGTTCCGATTCCTTTGCACCTTTTAGTTCAATATTCTATGAGAACGGAGAACAGAAAAGAGTACTCATTGTGCAGGTTTCCTAAAAGCCTTTTCAAACTGCTAACGTGATGTTTATAGAAGAACCAGACACGCAAAAGGCGCACAATGAAAAATTTAAACGGGGAATGGAAGCAGATTTTAAGTAGTCTCACATAGCCAGACGTCTCTCTTCAGTGCTCAGCGCTGGAGAAAGGTCAACTCCATGCATAAACATTCTGCTATAGGGGAAAAAATGGCGCTGCTGCAAAATAGTGTCGGACTTATTTTGGTGGAACATTTGCACGTCGGGAGGCGAGCTACGTCTTTAAAATGACTACATCATTGCAGGTAACAGCTGTTAGATTGTTTACATTCGTAACATTAGCGTCCCAAGGGCTAATTTGCTGTTTTCAGCGTGAAGGCTGCAGCTCTGAGGTGGTGGTTGTTTTCTGGGGACTTTGAAAACATAGATAGCAGATGCCGCTGGAAGCAAGCTAACAATGGCAGGACTTATACCCGCAGTGTGCATCCGGTGAGTCAGACTAGAGAGTAAGTGACTAGAACCTGACACATCCAAGGAGATAATGTTCTGTGGTGTGTGCCACCTGTTTTCGCACCAAGGAAGCCTTTAGGAAACACCGCCTTACAATTCATGGGAAAAATGGACAAGACCGTACAAGTGTCACAGTTAAGGAAGGCTGTGTTAAGCTGTGTTTCTGTATTGTTTTTTTTCTTTTAGTTTACATTAGGGTCACCAAAAATGTACTTTGGCCACCAGATTTGGGGGCTTGATGGTCTGTTGGGTCAGTGCTTAAAAATATTAGCCTTCACCCCTGATGAACAACTAATTTGTTTCTTTTTTTTTACATCTACATTTTAATACTGTACAGAATAACTAATATATACCATACAGTATAATAATACCACACTCTGTCTGGCTCATTGTCCCGCCCACAGCACTATCTGATTGGTTTCACTTTATGAGTAATAGCTAATCAACACTGAAAGCTGTGTCACAGACTGGTAAAGAGACTGCAGCCTGCTCTGGTGAACGAGGGAGACGTGTTGAGGGAAAGGCAACAGATATTGCTTAAGTTACAAGAAACATCACAATCATATGATCTTTAGACCCTTTTAGTGCCGGTGTCATGATTACGTCAGTGTTAGCTGGAATCAGAACTAAGGAAAAACTGGAGGCAAACGTGAATCACCTCAGTGGGCCACATAACCAAGAAATAAATGTCATCTCTCCGTTTTGTTGGGTGCCAGAGACGAAGTAGTATTGGCTCCAAATTGAAGTTTTTTCACAACCCAGCTGCCACTGCCAACTGTGGTTAAAGGTGATAAGATGAAAGGTGGGCGATGTGTGCAAGCTATGATAAAACAAACAAAATAAACTCACAAAATGTCAAGAAAGGAAATATTTGCATTCCTTTTTCCTTATTAAACAGAAATATACAACTGATCACCTTTCGAATTCAAGTTTCTCTCTTTTAACAAACCAAGAGGAGCTTTGATTGCCTTGTTAACTCCGTGAAACACACTTCATTTAAACTGGACAGCGAAACTGAACAAAACTCACCAAAACCATCTTGGTCAGTCTTTCCACTGTTATAACAATCACCAACTCTAGTTTGGTCAAAATAAATCCTCAATTCACCACGTTAGATCTGAAAATATTCTGGCTCTACAGGCTGTTTTCCTCTCACTCGTCCCTCAGATCAGTGGGTGTGTACTGTGTGTCAACTGGCAAGGACTCAGCCAATAACAGATATATTCTTCCAATCGGCCAATCCTTTGGCAATGGTGAACGACCGTACAAAACCATCAAAAGACCTTGTATTTTCTTCAGCAAATGAGACAGAGTGCAACACGTGATACTCTGAAAGCCACGCCCACCGGGGGGGACAACAATCAGCACCACCACATGCAACCAAGACATGACAAACCCCACATTGTCCCCTCTCCTTACCTTCCTTTTCTGTGAGAAACGATCCCACTGACTCGTCTGAAGTGAAATACTTTGATATTTACAACTATTTGATTGAATCATCAGGTAAGATCTTCTATTAACCTGACAAAGATCAAAACCAGGCCTTTCATAGCTTCATTAGCTTCAACCTCTACAGACATTTAAACATTTTTCTGTCGTTTGCCAGCAGACAGAAAGTGACAAGAGTCCCTCTCACGCAAAATACAAAGTCAATGGAGAGCCAGGGATTGTTTTCTCCTTAGGTGTGGGCGGGGCTTAAATGTGCACTGTCTCTATTAGAATCAAGTCAACAAAACTTGCTAGCTGGTGTTAACTAACTCCACCTAAGCATCGCCTACCAAAAAATGTCATAATGTTCATCAGCAGAAAAGTCCTCTTTCCCTGTTACACCAGTAAAAATGGCCAAAGTTACAGCCTATACTCAATGGAGGCGACAGCGAGGGTTTTTAGATCAGTGGCTCTTCCTTTATTTTGTAAGACTCCGTAAAACACAGCACAAATCTGTCTTGTCTTTTCACTGCGACACTGCATCAAGATTTGGGGAATTACTATTGCTTTAAAAAGTAACGGCAGCAGTAAAACTTAATCTCACACTATGATGGTTAAATTTTGTCCGTGGTGCCAAACCGTCGTTCCGTTGTGTATACTGTGCTGTATATAGTCATACGAATTAAACAAAGCCTAGTAACTGAGCTACTCGAATTTCTCGAAGAATTGTCTCAGCCCTTCTCTATTAGCCTCACACATGTCCGCGCGCACACGCACAGCTGGTGGGGATTAGAGGAGAGGAAGCAGAGTGAACACACAGGGTTTCAGAGTCAAAACAACGGAGCTGGACTTGACCTTTGACCTGCATGGCCATTCATCTGCTGATAACATCAGTCAGTTCCAGAAGACAGGTCCAGAGTGTGCACAGGCCGTTAAGTGCACTCGCGTCGGACAGACAGACACTTTACAGAGAATAAAAACTATATCTTTGACAATACACACTCCCTTCTAAAGGATTTAACCGAGGATAGTGATGACTGCAAAGTATAAGGCTATATGATAATTAATGGCTTCCATTAGAGGGAAAACCCTTTCTCTGCACTTTTCCTGCTGGATGGAGTGCTGAAGTAGCTTAGCTCTGTGGTTCTGTCCTACCTGGGGCTATAGACAAGTGGTATCCTGCATGTTAAATAAAGCCTTTTCCCCCTCGGAGCCCCTCCTTTGTGGTCCCCATTCCTCAAGTTAAATCAAGTCTTTCCCTGCTCCTCACATCTCTGCCTCCTCCTCCTCCTCCTCCTCTGTCTCCAGCCAGCCATTGTTAATGAGATCATTTCTTATATTATAATATCCCAGTAATCTACTCCATATTACATTTCCTCCCAGTTTGTTGAGTTCAGCGATAGAAAGGGAGCAGTGGATATTTCCTCTGATAAATATTGTCTCTGTATGGTGTACGTTATACGCAGAAATGGGAAGTAACTAAGTACAAATACTTTGTTACTGCACTTAAGTGGAATTTTCAGGTGTCTGTATTTTACTTGAGTATTTATTAATATTATAACTTTTTACTTTTACTCTCTGCATTTAATCACAACTTTAATGCATTTGGAGAGAATAATTGATTATTTTTATTTTGCATCATTTTGCTCCACCTGCCCAACATCAACACCAGTTTCAACCTATCACGTACAACAGACATAACGAGACGAAAACGACGTGAAAGACTTAACAAAACCAAAATAACATGAAAGATGCAACAAGACAAAAATTGTGAAAATGATGTAATCAACGTCAACAACAACATAACAAGACAAAAACAACGTAAAAGATGTACCAAAACGAAAATTACAGAAAAGAAATAACAAGATGAAAACAATGTAAAAGACATAACAAGACAAACATCACAAGACAAAAACGACATAAACAAAATAAGAAGACAAAAACAATGTTATGAGATGAATTTAGGTCAAAACAATGTACCAAGCCAAAAATGATGTAACAAACCAAAAACCGCGTAAAAGACATAACAAGACTCGAGTGAGAAACAGCAGGTATAAATGTCCTTCAGAGGGCGACTTTTTACTTTTATACTTCGGGTACATTGCAGAGCCTGTACTTTCTCACTTTTACTCGATCAAATAAGTTGTATCAGTACTTCTACTTTTATCAGACTCTTTGTTTTTTTACACAGGTATCTGTATTTCTATTTGAGCACTTCTGCTGCCTCTGGCTGCATGTCTTTATCTCTGTAGAGACAGGCTTAAGTGTGCATGTGTGTGTCGGTGCACGGTTGTTGTGGGATGTTAATTTTATCTCCCATCAGGCTCGTGGCCGTGTCGTGGACTAAGTAGAGTCATTTACCAAAGGTTACAGCCGCAGTCATGGATACCTGCAGATGATAAGTCATACCAATGAGCCTTATCCTCGGTAATCGCACTTTATATTCAGCACTTCTCGCCATTTCTCTGTCTCCCTTCCTGACGTCCCTCTTTTTTATCTGTCTGCATTTTTTAACCTCTTTATATTTCAGTCTCTTCCCCTTTCTTTTATCTCCCTGAAATCCTGCTAATTCCCACATCCTTTTCTTGATAGAGAAGAGCTAACCAGCATGTAGCTGTCAGAGAGGTTATTATACAGTCTGCCATCTTCAGTGGATCATGCTATCCACGCCACTATATCACATCCACCGCTATGGAGATATGGAAATGAGACAGCAGCTCTCAACAGGGGCTCTCAAAACAATTGTCTATACTTCATCTGCAGGGAGGCTGCTGGGACGCTGGCCAGTGCCCTGGGCTTTCTCATTTCTCTAAGAGGTAAATGTTGCTGACTTGCTGCTTTCTCACAACACCAGCCTTGCCCTTGTTACAAACAGAGCTGAAGGGGAAGCCTGTTTTTTTTTTCTATAGCTTGTCCTTGTGTTTGCAGCCAAATGGCAGAAACAACAGGTATTGTGTGACAGTGAGGTTAGCAGGGGTTTAGAATTGGTTTAGCAGAGCAGCAAAGTGGAGCGCCATGGATGAGAGCAGAGCAGAGGACTTTGGATGAGGAAAAGAATTATGTAGCTTTAAAAGAGCATAGAAAGACCTCATATTGTAGGTCCGTCTGGTGCTGGCAAGAGGAGCTCTGACCCGTCGAGGCATGGACTCCTCAAGACCTCTGAAAGCGTCCTGTGGTATCTGTCACCAAGACATTAGCAGCAGATCCTTTAATGGCGCCCGCAGACTGTGAGATTCCAGCAAGCTTATAAGTTTGTTGCAGCCATACTGTGCAACATTTATCTCATAAACTTGTGTACGACATCAAGTTTGATGTTTGTAGACTGTACGATGATCACACTGAATCATAGGCCATGACACAGCACAGTATACAAGAAAATGTGCATCATCCATCTGCACTGCTATGCTGGTAAACAATGATGCGAGCAAGAACCAAACCCTTAAAATAGTGGTATTTATGTGTATGGAAAAAAATCCAAAGAAGAAGAAAAAGAGGAGAATGTACACCCAATCCCAGCGAGAGGACAGATGCTAACTTGGAATGCCAATTTTGCAAAGAGGGCTTGAGGTAACGTCAAGTATTTTTGTGGTCTGCTAAGTATGCTAAAATAGCATACACAGATGTATATTTGTGCATTGCAGCATCAACTGATTTGATCCGTCTTCGTCCACCGACACACTACATTCTTATTGTAGACATAAGGCATAGCAGCAGTCACATGAGAGATGGTTATTTCAAATTTCTGACACTGTCAGACTTTTGTCCCAGGCTATCTTTGGTCACAAGAATGTGAGATCAGCCATCTTTGAACCTATCTCACAGTGCGACATAGGACCACCATTTTGGAGCCAAGACCAAAGATAGCGTCACGTTGCTTTCACGTTCATCATCTTTCGCTTGAGACAGCCCAGAATCGCACAATGCCCCAGCTTAGGGGGTGTGATGGGACAGCTTAGGTCCCATCACAGCTTAGGCCCTGTACGTTGCGCGGTGTGGCATCCATGGACTGGAGTTGTTCCAGAACATCCCAGATGCTCAAATGGATTGAGATCTCTGAGATCTTGGGAATTTGGAGGTCAAGTCAACATCAGGCCGCTTTATAACATTACTACAGTTTTCGTGCAGCGGTTGCATGGGTACTTTGAGTGATCTGCAGCTACGCAGCAAGTTTTGATGCACTGTGTGTTCTGACACCTTTCCATCATAGTCAGCATTACCTTTTTTTAGCAACTTGTGGTACAGTAGCTCTCCTGTAGGATCGCACCGCCCCGAACAAACCGACATTTTTCCCACAGACAGGTCGCTCCGAATATGATGCTCTTCCTCAGTAGGAAGCACACAATGTTACCACCACAATATATAAGGCTGCTCTAAAGACTTTGGATTGGTTTGGCATTTTTTCCCCACCCACATCAACAGCAACTGTTCACTTGCCGTGATGATCAATGTTTTTCACATCACCTGTCAGTGGTTTTAATGCTGCACCTGATCAGTATATATTTGACAAAGATATCACTATTTAAAAGTGCTACAAGAAACTTATAATAAACTCATATTTTGTTGATTGTGGTGGCCCCCATGGACCCAATTGGTAGTGTTTCCACTGCCGTGAACACAGAATATAACGTCAAAAATTAAATTATCAAAAGAAATATCACCCCCTGCTTTCATTGAACTGGCTAACATACTATTCACTGCAACTTTTTCTGGGAAAATATAAATATAGGCTCGTTTCATCCTATATCAAGGAGAATCCAACCCAGTGGCAGGCATTAAGAAACAGAAATAGTTTCTCACTGATGGTCTTGTTTGCTTATGTAGGTCATATAAAGGCATCAGTATTAAATTGAGACAGTCTCATAACCACTTAAAGACTCCTTCTAGGATAAAGTACTTTGAATAACTAATCTGGAAATACACTTTATTTCAATCTACTGCATCATTTCCCAATTTCTCTACATAATATAATATATATGATGTTTTCTTAGATATATTCAATCCCACTTTGTGACCTAAACCCAAATTGCCAGTGCTTTCTAAGTCTATGTTTGAAAAGCTATATTTAAAGATTTTATGTGAGCTGTTGCCAGCTTTATTACTGCAGGCTCTTTGATCTCAGCGCCAGAGTTTTGAACAGCAAAAACACTTTCAAATACCTATTCTATTTGTGTATCAGTATGAGGGACCACGGCCAAATTTGGCCTCCTCAGTGCTCGCTTTAACTTCATGGTGTATCCCTGAAAGACCTCCGGTGCCCCGATAAGTCGGTGTATCACATGGACGCGTATTGCTCATGTAGTCAACAGTAATTCTGTAATGAGCAGTTTGTGTGTGTTTGTGTTTGTTTTTCTGTTTGCCCGCCGGTCTGAGCCTGTGTGTACACGTAGGGCCATGACTGATGCAGGGCCAATCCCTAGACTTTGAGAAGATGTATGTGGGTGAAAAGTGAACTTCGTAATGAGCACTCTGAACATGTGTATGAGAAAGATTCTGACTGTATGCTTGCGAATCAGTCTCTTGCCTAAGGGGGGTCTGGGTTGTGGTTGCAAGCTTTTGAACAGAAGGAGTGATTAGGCAGGAGAGGCAGACTGAGCTGTGTGTCAGTAGCATGACTAGCCGTGTGTGAGTATAGGATGAATGCTCTGCGGTGGCTGGAGTTCCCCCTAGATCAAGCGCACACTGTTTTCAGATGACTGTTTTTAGCAGCAGCTGTCAGCCTCTGTTTTGGACATGAAAGACTAAGATAGAAGGCAAGAAAGTCGAGATCTAAAGAGCAGGGATTCAAATGAAAACGCAGTACAAAGTCATTCCATCCATTCTGTTTAGCGTTGACACTTTTTTTATTATGTGGGTAGAGCCAATATTGCTGCCTGAGCATGCCACCGCTTTAGGCTGTAACACACTGACACACCTGGCTGAGTCAGCTGAGTCAGGACACGCGTGGCTGGAGACATGTGGGAGTGTGCGTCTTTATTTACCGGAGTTTGGGTTGAACCTGGGCAGATGTGCAGAGTAACCAAAAAAAAAACAAAAAACAAACTCAAGTAAAAGTACTATTACTTTGCAAAAACAAGTACTCAAGTAGAAGGAAAAGTGGTCATAACATAACTACTTGAGTTAGAGTACCAAAGTATTTATTTAAAGGGCAGAAATTTCCTACATAAAACTGCTGATATCAAGGTCTGCAAATTATCTTCAGCTTTGGGCACCACAAGCGAGCGCCATTTAGTCCCGTTACATTCGAGAGAAGGCAGACATCTCTACAGCTGATATCTCAAAAACTCGCCAAAACACACACCAACACAATCAAGATGGATAAATAGCAGCACGGGCTGGGGGAAAAATATGTATTTTTGATTGTGGGGTGAACTGTTCCTTTAAAAGTAATGAGTAGTAGTGAGTAATGAGTAATATAAGTAGTGAGAAAAAAAAAAAACACTGACACACAGCTGTCTTTTGTTTGATGTGGATACAGGTGGAATTATTTTCAACCACAGATTAGATTCTTCAGGTTAAAGCACACCTGTCTTTATTATCGCCGTCAGGTGGAAGCCTGGAGGAGAAAATAATGCAATTTTTCGCGTGTGTGCGTGTGTGCGCACTTGCATGAAGTGCCAAAATCTGTCTCTTATCTTTCTGAAATCAGATGACTCATTTAGACACATTATAAAATAACACTGTGACGTTACATCATCAACTGCTCATTAAATTCAGGTTTGCTTACCTCTTACCTTTGACCTGAAAACAACTGATTGTGGATGAAACATGATATTAGTTTGTCCTTTTTCTCGTGAGCATAATTTGGTCTCTACTTTTCTGTCACTCTCGCTTCATCAGGCTTCACCGATGAGCATGACTGGTTAAATGCACATCGATCGCACACTGTTGAATATTTACATTACGACAAAAAGCAGGAGTAGTCGTAGTTTTGAAGCATGATGCTGTGTGTAAACTTATTAACATTAACATAACAGACACACTTGCTGCTCTCTATCACAGTGGCCCCCAAATGGCGTGCCGCGAGGCAAGACCAGGTATGCCTTGGAATTATTATTGCAATATACGACAATAAAAAAAAATTAAGAATTGATTTTTTATTTACTATATCAGTGCTTTGTGTGCACTCATTTCCCAATACTTATAAATTCTATATCCTAAACAAAAAATCTTTTAAAAACCCCAATTTTAGCCATTCATGCAGCTGCAGGATGGTGGGAATTATTAGAGTGCGACACATTGAAGACCCTGAACTCTGCCTCTGATTGGCTAGTACGTGTTGCCTTCGCAGGTTAGGTTGGTTATAGACACTATTCTGCATAGATAAGAATACAGGTGACGGGAGAGGGAGAATAATTATACGCATATCACGTAGGTGCAAGGCTATCAGAGTCAGAAACGTTGCCTATTAAACTTTTGTGGCATTGAGTAAGTCTGCAGGCCTTTTTTTAAAAAATATTTTTCTATCAATGCTGGTGAACCTTGAGATTTTGGCTTATCCTTTGGTTTGCTTTGAGCACAAAAAGTTTTCAAAACATTTCTCTGTCAGCATCAGCACTTCGATAGACTGACTTCAGCCTGCTGCACTTTGTGCTTTTAATTTGTCTCCAAATATTAGCTGCTGGCTAGCGCTATTCGAAAGCCACAACATTAGCGTTACTCCAGCTGTAGCTGCTGCCATTATGCTTACCGCAATGAATGCACCCAAATGTAAAAGTAGTTGTTTTCCTCTAAAAATCTACTCAAGTAAGAGTAAAAAGTAAGCTGCATTAAAACTATTTTGACAAGTACAATTTCTCAAAAAATTTACTTGAGTACTTGTAACTACTTGCTTATTATGCACCTCTGAACAGGAGCTCATTTTTCTCCTCTTGCTCTCTCCTCTCTTTCTTTATCTTTCTTCCCCTCTGTGTTGTTGTTGTTGTTGTTGTTCTGCTTTCCCTCCTCCTCCTCAGGTTGTAATATGCTTCTGAAGCCTCTGTGGGAGGAGATCAGGCCTCCTGTCCTCTCTGTTTGTGTCCTAACACCCCCGTCCTGCTCTACACAACTTGCTGGCCACAGACAGCCAAGGGAGCACAGCACTAATTGTGCAGGTCACCAAGGTTACGCAGCCTCTCAGAGTCTCTCTACTCTCTCTGCCTCTGCCTCCCGCTCTTTGATGTGGTTCACTATCCGCTCTCCATGCAGTCACTGTATAATAATGCATGACATCACAGTTTACATTGCATGACAAATAAATACTGCACTCTGATGTTTGAATCTTAAAATGCATCACTGCTGGAGAAGTTTACTTTCTTGTTCGCTAGAGAGGTTAATCACGTTGGG
>JAJHUR010098689.1:4913-34074 GCA_027495735.1 Lutjanus campechanus | reverse complement strand
AAACAAAAAAAAAAAAAAAAAAAATAAAAAAAAAAAAAAAAAAAAAAAAAAAAAAAAAAAAAAAAAAAAAAAAAAAAAAAAAAAAAAAAAAAAAAAAAAAAAAAAAAAAAAAAAAAAAAAAACGAAGTAAAAGATGCAACAAGACAAAAAAAAAATGACATAAGATGTTAACAAGACGGAAAAAAAATAGCAAAATGTATAAGATGTAACAACACTAAAAATTACATCTTCAGACAAAAAATAAAAACAATGTAAAAGAAGTAACAAGATGAAAAAGACATAACAACACTAAAAATTATGTAAAAGAAGGAAATGATGTAAAAAGACAAAAAACTATGTAAAAACGCAGCAAGATGAAAAAATATGTAAAACATGTAACAAGACAACAACAACGCAACATAAACAGAGACAGAGGCTCCACCAAAGATAAAGTGAGGTTCACTCAGCTCGGCACAGACACAGTCAGTACAAATGTCCTCCAGAGGACGACTTTTTACTTTTATATTTTGAGAACTTTTCAGAACCTGAACTTTTTCACTTTTACTGCAGTAAAGAAGTTGAATCTGTACTTCTACTTTTACCAGAGTCGTCTTTTACACAAGTATGTGTACGTGTACCTGTGTGCAGAATGTGTGGACTTTTGCCACCTCTGAACAGTCGGTGAAATAACTGATGAAGAAGTAGTCAAGACAGCAATGTACATTAACAACCTTCATCACTGCCTACATACATGTTGGAATGCAGTCAAGGCAACAGATAAGCGACATGTGAAATGTGAAATGTTGGAGGACTGTAGGACAGACGTCCCTTCCACTCACCTGTCTGAGTCCAGGGTTTACAGGCTGCCTTTTCTGAATACAGATCAGCCTTGATTGCTGTTGCTCCTTGTGTCTGTGTGGTATCATGGCTACACAGGAACAAAGGGATGAATGTTAATTGAAGAAGAAGCACAGTGAAATTTGACATGGAACAAAATCTCCGTTGAAATGCCTGAGGGTGGGTTTTTGGTTGTGCTCCATAATGCACTGTTTACACCGTGTGGTTGTTCGTTATGAAAAGACGTGCTTTTGAAGATGTATGCACATACGTAGCTTCTTGTGCTTCTTTTTCACAGCTGCTGTGTCTTCTGACCAATTATTTATTTTAAATAAAAGTTCTTTCAAATCCATGAAGGATCGCATAGGATATCAGAATGAAAAAGAAATGTATTGAGCACACAGCATGGATGTTCACACTGTTTTCATTTATCATACAAATTTACCATACACTATCTGTTACATTTAATGGTTTTACTTTATCCATATTGGCTTACCTAGATGCTTTTTTCACTCACTCGATATGTTTTCATTTTTATGCAGTCATCTGCACCATCTCCGTGCGTCTTATGTCTCAGATGCGTGTGGAAACACGAGCTGAAACATTTATGTAGACTTCCAGTCTATTTTTTTTTTTTATAATATGGGCATAAATGCGAGTGGACGTGCAATTATTACTCAAACAATTGATTATTTATCAATTATTATAATAATCACCAACTATTTTCATAATCAGTTAATCGATTTGAACAATTTTTTAGGAAAAGAACAGTAAAAATTCTCTGATTACTGCTTCTTAAACATGAATATTTTCTGGTTTCTTTACTCCTCTCTGACAGTAAACTGAGTATCTTCTGGTTGCAGACAAAACAAGACATTTGAGGACGTCACCTTGGGCTTTGGAAACCAGTGATCCACATTTTTCACCATTTTTGGACCAAACAACTAATCACTTAATTGATAAAATAATTGACAGCTTAATCAGTAATGAAAATAAGTGTCACTTGCAGCCTTATACATGAGGCTTGCAGAGTAAAAAGCTATTGGAAACGTATTTTATCCACATTTTGTAACTGAGGTGAAGCAGAGTGTGCTCCACAGTGTAAGATCAGCTCATTCTGCTGGTTTAATCCCTCAAACTCTCCCCTCACTTTACCCAGCAGCTAGTAAGCAAGAGTTTTTCTGCAGTGTACATTTACTGCCACTAGACAACTTTAATCCCTCTGCTCTGATTGCCAACACACTGTGGTGCTTTGATGGAAAAAGATCAGGAATATTCACACATATTGAAGGAAAACTGCTCCATTGCACAGAAAGTTTGGCTGCTCATTTACTGCTGGAAACTTTAAAATCCACAGATACTATGGAGCCTGTATAGACAGACGCCTCAATGTGGTGTAAATGCTGAGCGTGAATGTGATGCTGACTTGATGTGAAGGCTAGAATTGGGGTTATTTAGAAAAGGATGTGTCAAAGTAATTAAGTGAGATGATGCAAACCAGCTGTGGACACCAAAGAGAAGATAGATGTTGTTTGTTTGGGTGTCAAGTTTCCTCCCTTTTCCATGCAAAGTTTTGTTTTGAGTTATTGTCCGCTGTCAGTGAGCGAGCCGGCCATGTGACGGGGTTTCAGATTCTGAGCCAGAGCAGAGAGCAAGCAGGTGGGCCCACATGCTTTACCTTTACCTCGGCAGACGAGTGCTCAGTTTTCATGTAGTTTCATATATGCACATGCAACCAAGCCCTGGAAGTTTACACCAACTTTCCCAGGGTTGTGTTGCCATGACAACAGCAACAGCACTTTGTACACCTGGCCGTTTACACCGAAGCCATCTCTAAATGAGAGAGAGCAGAAGTGTCAAGTGAAGGCAAAGATCATATGCCTTCATCAGTCCGCACAATACCAGCCTGTTAATGACGCAACAGCTTCTGGGACAAAAAGGACTGCTGGACCTTGTAGTCTGTCACAGTCAATGACAAGTCATGTAAAGGTTTTGATTTTGATGCCTTCACTAACCTAGTTGACAACTTCTATCTCTATTTTAACCCTGAATCATAGGATAACTATGTGCAAATCATAAAAGATATGACTGGTCAGGGTCCAACATGTAGTCTGCCAAGTTACAGCAAGAATGAATCCAGAATCACCTAAACTGACTCAGTGATCATCTTGAAATATATTGTGTAGTCTGATTACATTACTGAGTAACTGTTGCTACTACTTGTTATTTCTACCCCACTCTAGATATAAAACTAAGGTTATAGCTTTGGACCTCACTTCCACTGGACTGGACCTGGAGACACAAGGCCGCTGAAGAAACACCAGTGCAGAACTGCTTTGTTTAAATTTTATCCAATTAGCGGTGAGTCTCTCTGGGTGATGGTGTCGGTTGGTTTGGTCCAGCAATAACTTGACAAGCTGCAGATGTATTGTCATTAAATATATCTAATTCATGGTCCCTAGAAGATGGATTTTATGACTTTGGTTTTTATATAATGTCATCTTCAAGTAAAAATGTCATACCATCCAGTGCATTGGTTTGTGACCAAATACCTACAAAATGAATGAACGACAATAAATGAATGCTAGCATTGCTGGAGACTTATAGGGCGCTTTCACACCTAAAAGTCCAAGTTCATGTTTTTGTTACACTGAGTACATTTGATCTTGTTAGCTCTGGTTTCACATTGAAATGTACCCCTCATAAGTCCTGCCTCTTTTCACTCTGTGCTCCAATTACAGTTGAGCAATCTGTACCCACTGGAACCTCGGTCAACTTTGTCCATTCCTGCTTCCTGTATGGTAGCTAATGTTAGCAAAATGCTAGCTAAGCAGCTAGGTAATCTACATCAATCATTAGGTAGCTAGTTACAGCTGATGCTTATATGACTAAAAAAATGCCTGCTAACTAGCCAACTAATGTTTGTTGGTTAGTTTTGCTAACTTAAGATATGACTACATGTAAAGGTCCCCCAGCAGCATTTTTTTAACCATCTTCAAAATTTGTGTCTCTTCATCAAAGACAAACCTAGCACACAGCACGTAAGTACAAGAAACAGGGAAGACGAAATTTGAATGAGGTTCCAGAGTGGGACTTATGAAGGGTCAATTATGTGAGTGCATATGAACTGTATATGTCATACGTCCTGTGTGTGTCTGGCATTGGCATGTTGTCAGTTCAATCTCTTTCTCTTTCTCTTGGAAAATAATTGAAAAGAGTTTGAATTTTTGGGAGTTTATTCCAACTGACTCTTCAGAAAGTTGTTGCACCAAATCTCAATTAAACATTTGGGGCCGGATTTACTAAGATCCCAGTTTGCGTGTACTAATTTGCATGTGCAATCTAGAATTTTGCACGTGGGGCTGAACCGCGGTTTGCGGGTGATTTACTAAGAGTGATTGCGTAAATGGCAACACGCACAAACGTGTTGGAGACGCCCTATTTAAATGAGGATTTTGCGTCTTTCACACTGCGTCTTGCAGCATGGCGAGTTTGGAGAGAAGAAAGCGCAAAGTGAAATCCGACCCTATGGAATTAGAGGTGTAGGTAGATGAAGCCAATAAACACTTAAATGAGCTACAGCAAAGAAATCTGACTGTCGCACAAAGGAACGCTATATGGGACGAAATTTGTGAAAAAGTAAATGCTGTTGGTAAAACGATGCGAACAGTGGATGAAGTGAAAAAAGAAGATATCAGAAGACGAACAAAAGAAAAACTGGCATGGTATAATAAAAACGTCTGCAAATAAAACAGGTGGGGGCACAGTGGATGAGATGCCTCTGACCAGCATTGAGGAACAGGTGCACTGTCACCTTACAAAACATATAAATCAATATGTAACATGCGCTTGTTTTGAATGTAATAAATTATTTTACAAAGGATTTTACCAATTGACTCACCTACAAGCCAGCCATCTCCAAACTCACCATCTCGCAACCTGGGAAACAGAAAACTGTTTCTCAGAATAAAAGAATCATGTACTGACCCGGGATATTTTGGTAATGATGCCTTTGGCATCACAAACGCACTGCACATTCAATGAACGCGCGTGTCTGCGGGGGGCACAAGCTGCACATGGGTGCAGTCAATCGCTCCTATAACTCTGGGAAATCCAGCTACTGCAAAAAGCCTTGTTTGGTCTCAATCAATGAGTGCAGAGTGCGTGGAAACCTAATAAACTTGGCCATCATCTGGTGCAACATGGCATTTAGGACTTCAGACAGCACATCTGAAAAACGGGATCGGGAGATCCCAGCTGTAACAGCTACCGTACACTGGAATGACTCAGATGCAGAAAAATGTAAACTTGCAAGGAGTTTTGTCATTGCAGGTATTGCGTGACTCCTTCTCATGACTGGCTCCAAATCAACTCTGAGTTCCTCCAACAGCTCCAAAATGTCAGTGCTGGATAGGCGATATGTTTTAATGATTGTTTCCTCGTTCATTCCAAAAATGTTCACACGAGGGTGAAAAATGCGTTCTCGGTGTCTCCTTTAATCGTTTCGATGTCTCCTTCTTGTAACAATAACTGCAGCCATGTGTGCGCAATTACGCATACAAACCGTTTGCACCTCCCTTTGACACGTGTTAAATATAGATGCAGTTTCTGTTCGCAAACTTGCTTTCAGGTTTGATAAATCACTTTGCGGGTGTTAAATTAATATATTTACATT
This sequence comes from Lutjanus campechanus, assembly GCA_027495735.1. NCBI lineage: Eukaryota > Metazoa > Chordata > Actinopteri > Lutjaniformes > Lutjanidae > Lutjanus > Lutjanus campechanus. Next base: position 28,583 of record JAJHUR010098689.1, on the reverse strand, counting down.
TTCTCCTCCCAACACACACACAATTGTGTGTAAACGCCCCATATTGCATATTCATTGCAGCAGACGTACTAACTGGATGCAGACGCGCTATTTTGCACCTTTGAATGATGCAACCCTTACTGCGCACTGTTAGTAAATCAGTTTGTACTTTTTTTTTGCGTGCGCAATGAGTTTGCACACGTTTTTTATACACACAAAACTTTAGTAGATCCGGCCCTTGGTGTCTTGCTCTTTCTATGCGCTACCATGGCTCATTTTGTGTTATTGTTTTGTTTTTGCTTTTTTGCGGTTCTGTTGATGGTCAGAACTTCCTGTAATTGGTCCAAAATGCCAAACCAAACTCCAAAAAGTGTTTGTTTGACTTTTTTTTACAGAAACAAACCCATCCATGGTTCAATATGAGACCACCTCTTTCGGTCAGACCAGGGTGTGTGGTCCAGACTGTGGTCCAGGGGAATTTTCATAGCTGTAATTTTGGATCAAACTGCGGTCTAAAAGTCTTGGTGAAACATAGTAGTTGTGAGCACCCTTAGGCTTGTTAGAGTGTGAATCTGAGCTTGTGAGCTCGTTCAGGCGTTCAACTCGAGTCAAATCAGAGGACGACCCCCCTGTACCTCCTCAGCTCATGCATGATTATAGTTCTCATCCCCATAATAAAGCTTTAATCCCAGATGGTGTCTGCATAAAAAAAAAAAAAAAAAATCTAATCCATGTTTTATCAGCAACCCTTTATGAGCCATTTCACATAACGAGTCCCAAGTCAGAGTGATAAACATCTTAAAATAAATGTGTTCTCCCCCCAGTCTTTGTATGTATGTGAATCGCATAACATCCAAGGTACACATTTCCAGTAAGTGTACAGTTAATTCTCACTTTTTTCCCAAACAGTTTAGTAACATTTTTCATCTCTCAATATTTGTCTGAAACAGAAATATATAACATAATAAGAGCAAGTTTATTAATATAGCACCATTCAAACTCGAGACAATTCAAAGTGATTTGTGGAAGAATAGAAATACATTAAAATGGAACAGAACATTAAAATTGCATTTAAGAGACCATAAAAACAAATAAATAGTTACAACATTACAGAAATGGCATTTAAAAGATAGAAAAACAAGGAAGGGTTTTATTGACCTATTCGGAGTTTGTTTACATCGACATATATACATTTTATAAAGTTATCAGATAATATTATAATAGAATATTATATTATCATTATTATTATTATAAAAATGATAATTTTAACGAGTTTAGTGTAATTTTTGATATTCATTGTATTTTCAATCCGATTTTTACGGTGGCCAACAAGTACAAACGCGCTGCATAAACAGACAGGCGCTGCAAATACAGAAACGTGCTGCATATAAGAAAACATGCAAAAGGAAAACGCTGTGAATACAGAAACGCGCTGCGAATACAGAAATGTGCTGCAAATACAGAAACGTGCTGCAAATAAGAAAAAAAAATGGTTTTTTTGGGTTGTGGAACAGCAGTTTGCACCAGAATTGCTGATATACGTTTAAGCAAGTCTGTGCTGACTGAAATATATATATATATATATTTTCTTCTTTAAACATATGAGTAAAAAAAAAGACTAAGTTCAAGAAGGATTCAAGGAGAAGGAGGGTCCTCTTGTGCCTCAACTCACATGCTCACACATTCATGGCGTCCAGCTCAATACCCCAAACCTAACCCTTCTAGGATTTCACTCTCTACATATTTCATTTCCCTTGTTTATGAATTGCTGCTGTCTAGTATGTTTGTTGTTTTGTTTTTGTTTTTTGTAATTCATTCTGTTTGAGTCGGCTTGTTAGTTTGTTCTTTTTGCTTGTTTTCTTTTCTTCTGTTGTGAGACGTTTAATGAGCTCTGTTTGATAAGCTAACAATCTTCATTTGTAGCATTTAGCGATGCTAATGCAACTTTGCTTTACTTTAACACCAAACTAAAGAGTGCGACTTCAGACGTTCCTCTGCCCAGAGTCCTACCTTTAGCTCCAGAAAAAAAAGAAATCATGAATTAATCATCTCGCTGTAGGCTTCAAAGACTGCATAGGGTTATAACGAAATAATGAAGCAGTGTTCACATGAAACATCCCTGGTTTAGCTGTGTAGCCCACCAGGCACGGACATCAAATAGCTGCTTTGCCCTGGTCATATTATTTGATCTCACTCACGTGCGTGTTCACAGAAACACATGCACAGACAAGAGAGGCTAACAGGGAGACGTGCACTCACTCACACACACACACACACACACACACACACACACACACAGTATGGCTGAATAGGAAGTGGGGCTTTTGACAATCAGCGGTCAATTATCGTGCAGCAGGAAAAGAAAGTGAATGATGTTACGTCGTGATTTGCCGCCAAAGGATAAGCAGCCGGGCTGCCAGGCTTTGATGAGGTGGACCACATCTGTGATTACAGGCATTTACTTTGGCAGCTGTGGTTTTTCCTGGAAATTCATAGTATATACTGTTAGAATATGGTACACTAAGTGTAGTGTTACCATCCTCTAGCCCTATAATTTGCTTCACAATCAGATTGCTACACCTTCAAGCCCCTTAATGGCTGGTAGATTTTCAGTCACAAGACCTGATGCTTCAGCTTATGTTCAATACATTCATAATACTACTAAGAAGCAACAACAAGCAAGCCACTCCATCAATTTTAGGTTCTTATCTATAGAAACCAACCAGAGTACTTTAATTTTTTCAACGTGTGTGCAAACATTTGTAATTATTTAGTAAAAACCCCAAATACATGCGCTCAAAATGTCAGTGACAATTTGATCTGTCCTCCACATGACTTGATATCCCACCAGCAGTGTTTCAGAAGCAGAGCATTCGCCCGTCTGATTATGTTGTCTTGACAGATTTTGTGCATTTGGTCATTTTCCTTGCTTTTTGTGCTCCTACCATGCAAATGCACTATGTAATTAAATATTTAGTGAGCAGGAAGTCAAACACAGAAACGTGAAATTGAAGTCCAGTTTCTTATGAGAGCTCTAAACAAAAAAAGGAAACTAAGGTCTGCAGTTTGATGCTGACCTTGCGGAACAGCTAGATTCGCAAGATCACATGAGAATCCATCTTGATAGGCTTCAAGTTATCAATTTGTCTATCGGTTTATGTTACGGTAAGTATATAGATCCCTGGCATTGCGTGATATGTGGAGAACCAACATTCCCAGCTTGGACCCAGCCTTTGACTGTGACAAAGTCTGGTCTAACATACTTCTATCTTCCAGTAACCCTAATCACCAGAAAATACATTATAGTTTTATTCACTGAGCATATTTGACCTGCTCTTTGTCAGTGAAAGCCACAGGTTCTTATTTTCACATGTTCTGGGAATGTCCCTCAGTGGCCAGGTTCTGGGAAATGGTGCTTCTATCCTCCCTGAGATGTTTGTAGTGGGCGGGCAAGGAACATTAAGGCTCAATCATTTTGAATGATCCACCTAAGATAGCCCCGACACTAGTCAAAAAACAAGTGCCATTAGTGCAGCAGCTGCTGCTGCTGCTGCTGCTGGAAGCCTCCCCTCGCCCTCTCCCTCCACGTGTGGCTTTTAACATATCTAGGTATCGTGTACCTGGAGCTATTGATGCCCTGAGTACATGGGGCAAAAGAAGAAACAATAGAGATGTGTCAGTCGCTTTCAGTGAACCTAAAAAATCTTGCAGCTTGAACTTCAGCTGGAATGGCTGGTCTGAATCCCCCCTTTTCTGGTCTTTCTTTCTTTCCTTCCTACTTTTTCCATCTGTTCCCTTTCACTCTATTTTCTCTTGTTTGTTCTCTGTGCTACACACATTGGCCGTTGTCTATCGCAGGCATGATCCTGCTTGATTGTTGTGATTGGTGATGGATGAGTATGCATGCTGCTAGTAAATAAATAAAAATTTGATCTCAAAAAAAGTTACCAATTTGTGTCTGCACCAAAAGTTGTGCAGCTAGTCAGCATCCTAGGAGGGACTACTGGCAGCTCTGGGTGTGGCTTTAGGTTCAATGAAAGCAAGAAACATTCATGGAAGCGACTCGTCTCAAGTTATCAGAAAATGGCACTGAGGGCTTTTCTTCATGGAGATGTTTTCACTCTTCTCTTCTCTTCTCCTTCTCTTTACCAACAGGCTGGCTCAACACTCCCGTACATGCAGCTGAGAGCATCAACTGCAGTCAAACTGACATAATACTGCTGCACTGCTAGACAGCTCTCTGCTCTGAAACCCAGGGGGGATGTCCGCTCCACTGTCTCAGTGTCAAACACCTCTATGACCTGAAAACAACCTGAAACATGGACCCTGCGTCTAGCAGCTTAATTGGACATGTCCAGACATGTTTGAGCCACCAGAGTCAGAAGACGGTGACAAGATGGTATTATTTTTTCCTTCTGTGTCAGGTTGTTGGAACTGAAGTGAGCTGAAGTGAACTGCTGGGCTCATTTGGACTGAGAGAGTCACTGAAGGTACGTTTGTCGTACGCGTGTCAGTTCGTGGGGCTTGTATAGTGTCAGGGACCGTGGCACCAGCACGTCACAGAGCCTTAATACATTTATCTCCGCAACAGTCTTTTCACATCCACAATATTTTCACAACTATTTTCTAACATGTATAACATGTTGAAAAACCTCCCTTTTTTGTTTACAGACTTTAATTAGAGCCAACAACCTGCAGGATTTCATCCAATAAGATCTCCTGAAGTGCTAACAGGAGGAGTCTTTGGTTGGGATGAAAATCTGCAGAATTTCTGTTCTCCAATGAACGCCCTTTGATTAACTGATTGTCAAAACTGTCATTGGTTTGTTTCCTGATGAATCAATTAAACCACTAACCGTGTCAGTGTGAGCAGACTTGTCAGTAAAGGAGACAAAGCAGGTTCTGCTTTTAGTTACATCTTGTTCATCACAGAAATTGGCTGCCATCCTGGATTGCCTAAAAGTGCTACTCCATTTGAATCTTGTTACTATCAATCTCTTACCTCCTGCGGGCTAGTTTGGCACGATTGACTGTTGTGAGCAGAGTGTTTGGAGACTATAGAAGGATAGTTGGAAAGTGCATTATGCCACAGGAATGGTTTGAAAAGTTTTCTTGTGCGTGTAATATTTTGTGGGTAGAAAAAGGTTTTGGAGGAGCAGTAGATTTACATCCAAGCGAGAACAATAATTAAGTCGATCTGACAATCGACTACGGGCAAAACTTGTTTGGCTGGCTCCACTTTATCGCAGGTCAGCGGGATCAAGTCCCTAACAGTGAACAAGTCCCTCATGCAAAATCTGCAGTCCAAAGCTGTAAATGGTTACACAGAAAACAGAAAACCTGTAAACTAAACACTTTTTCAATTTGATAGACAAACGCTTCCACAAGCAATTTGAAGTCAAATGTGAAATGGAAAAATCAATACTGCAGCATACAGTGAACTTACAGTTCAACAGCTGATGAATAAATGTTACCACCGAAGGCATTTCAGATGCAGTGGTTCAGCAGAGATGTAATGAAAACCCTACAGGCTCTTAAACACACATGAAGACCATTGACCTTGCGGCGAGTTGGAAAATGCAGTATTTAGCTGAACGTATTTAAAAGGCCAGTGGTTCAGGAGAGCTGTTCTCCTCTCTTCACTGGACCAAAGTTTAACCTGCGGTTGCCCTAGAAAACTAGACAACTGCCTCGCACTCATCCCACACATAAATCTTTGATCGGCTAACGGGAAGAACATCCAAACACAGATGTAATGCACTTGAACTGGATAGCATTATGCTTGAAAAGTTAACTTAACCACAGATACAATAAGTATGTGGTACTCTGTGATACTACAACACCTGAAAAAGAATAAAACTGTTGAAGCCACGCTGCTGGCAGGGCTCTAGGGATGTCGGTCGGTCAGGTCCACATGAAAAAAGCTCTACAACTGTTGGATAGATTGTTATTCAATCTACAGATGAAAGATCTCACCAGGTTGGTTGGTTCCCTTCTAGACACGACCACCGACTTCAACTTTTCCTCTGGAGCCACTATGAGGTTGGTATGTTTGGTTTTCTGGGAAAAATCTCAAAAACATCCTGATTGTTTCACCACTTTGGTCTCAAAGTGTCTCAACAACTACTGGATGGGTTTCCATGACGTCCAGATTGCACTGAATTTTTAAATGCAAGGTAGTTGCTCAAATGTTGGCAAAAATGGCCATAAACAAATTTTCAAGGACAGATATGATGCTCTGCCCACATTCTCCTCAGCAGTGACTTGTGAGTCTGCCCAGAGGATCACTTTGGACATCCCCTGACTTTTTATCTAGTTTTACCAGCCAGTAAAATTTTCAATTTGCCCAGCACTCACTCGCTACGTGAGTAAAAACACGAATACAAAGTGAAACGCAAGCCTTTAAATGTGTAGACAGCCATATTGATGAGAACCTCAAATCCCTTAAAGCCTCTCGACTCTGTGTATCACAGGGTGTTGCAGTTCATCACAGGTGACACATTTCTTACTCACCGCTGTGTCTTATATGAAAAGTTGGGCTGGTCCTCTTTAAACAAGCAGATGGGAGCAGCATTACATGTTGTTGATTTATAAAGCTCTATTACCTGTGAGCTCCGATTACACTTAGATCACAGTCTTTACAATGTCAGGTCTCAGGACATTTTAACTTTCTATGTCTTGTTCACGCTGAATTTGGCAAAAGTGGGTTGAAATACAATGTTGCTCATGAATGTAACAAGCTCCAGAAAAATATGAAGTTACATTCTTAAAGGTTGTACTTAATATTTTGTCTGTGTTAAAGTGTACATTTTTCTTTTTGATACAAATCCCAACGAGACTACCTGTTTAAATAAATAAATTTTTTTTGTTAAAAAAAAAGGGAAAAGAAGCCTCAGGGGCTGTGTCCACCAAAGTGTTTTTTCCCAGCTGAAAACAACATGCACTCTTCTGAAAACACCCTGAGAACATTTGGTTCCTATGATACAGAATATCCACAGGAGTAATAGTGAATTTATGTACTGCCAAGTTCTTCATTTCAAAAAGTTTGTTATCAATTAAAGCCTGACAGATATATATATATATATATATATATATATATATATATATATATATATATATTACTGGCCTCGATACAGGCCTATCACAGCTATATGTATATATTTATGTTTCTGGTCCAATAAATAAACATATGAAACTTTAGAATATATATACACACACATATATAAATATATCAAGATCAAAGCTATTAAACTCAGGCCAGCCTCCTAGTGATTCAAGTTTTTGTTAAATGTCAGGTTTTCCACCTGACAGAGTTGACAAAATGTTCCATTTTTTCATTTCACAGCGTAGTCGTAGTGAGCAGCCATTTTATTTTTTAAAGTGTCTCAGAGTTTTCTTAATGTTAATCAAAATACACATTTTTAAACCATAATTATTATTTAGCTTTGATTTAGAAGGGCTACAGAGTCGACATGTTATGGTTGAGACACATCTGATAAATATTATTTCATGAATTTGTCAAAAAATAGAAAGTTTACCAGTGCTTGAGCAGTATTCTTGTCCTTTTAAACCAGGACGTGAGACAGGGGTCCTCAGGGTATTGCTGACCCTTTTTATGCCTCATTACATCATGTTTTTGTAAAAATCTGATGGAGGCCCAACATTTCTCTAAAGAATAAATGAGATATCGAAAAGATGATTGTAATAGCACGTTTTTATACCTATGTTATCAGCAGGTATAGTTAGTTTTAGATTTTGAAGGCTTCTAACACATTTTTAAATTGTTTTCAGTTGTGAATTCTGGGTCAAGCTTGTTTTCTGGCAAAGAGCAAGTTTAGTAATTAAAAAAAAAATTAAAGCAAACCAAAACATTTCATAAATTACAGATATTTGATACATATTAATTATACACAGAATACATTTTCACCCAAAAATTGGAATTTGAGTGATGGTATTAATCATTTTTATTTATTTATTTATTGCTATGACATGATTAGAGATAAGAGTATTGGCAGATATCGGCACCAGGCACAAAGTATTTTCCCTGGCCCTTGAAGCTCTGGTGCTCTGAATGAAGCACATAGGTAGAGAGGACAGATCCATACACCCATGATGAATAAACTTTTAATAAACTTTTCATATGGTCTATGTTTAGTCCGTGGATGTCATCTGGTACAGACATGATAGATTCAGCAGTATTCATTTATTCCCTTTTTTTAACTCTCAGCAACCAGAAAAATAAGCCAGACATGCAGCACCTTATCATGCTGCAGGCGATTGTAACATTGTAAATATGGTGCTCTCATAGCAACCAATTCAAAAATATATGCTGGCCTCAGGAAAACTTACTTTGGTCGATACAGTCCCTTAATAACAAGATATAGCATGTTAATTAATGAGCTATTTTTTTTTAATTTTAGACAAGGCCCATCTTTATCCTCAGCTAATCTAACTGGCTGTTGGCTGTATTAACAACAAATAAGCATGAAATATTCCTTTAGATTAGGGCCTTAACCTCTCTGTATTATGTCAGTACTGTCATTGTATGTTGTAATGCTGGGCAGCAGGATATACAGAAAGCATCTGGGACTTTTTTTCTGTATTTCGTTATCTGTGAGCTTTGCAGTCCCACGTGTACGTTTTTAAAAATAATTCCAGTACATGTACTCTGCATTGTGTTCTACATCTATGCATCCATTTAGTGTTTATGTCAGTGTTGTTTTCCCATTTCTCACAGAACACGGCGAGAGAGCAAAAACACAGGACAGAGATATAAAATGAATGCTGTCCTCATTCCTTCAGACTGAAATGATGAAAAGCATCATCAGTGTCCTACTTCTGGAGTTTAGGGGTTACACTGTCGTATTTACACACACACACACACAAACACACACTCACATGCACTGTCTGCCTTTATACTCGGGAGGTCATTTAGTTTTCTACCATTTATTCCCAAAGAACAGCCTGTGGAACCCTAACCTTAAAACTGCATCACAGCTGCAGTTATTCATTTTGATGTGTTAATCTTCAATGTTAGTACGCTGAACTAAAATAGTAAACATGTTAACATTTTCAGTAGCTGTTTGCATCCACATGTGTCAATTTTAACTAGATTTTGAGTAAAGTTGTTGAATAAAGAAAATGCAAAGCTTGTTTCCAGCCACTGCTGTTATGCAATTATTAGGAGTTGGTTCACTGAGATAAGCAATAGGTGGCCCTAATTTCTAATCTCCAGTCAAAAAACCATTATACCATCGGAGAATTAAAGGACGCAATAAGAAGACGTAATTAAAGAGCAAAAGACAGACCTCGAACCATGAAAAACGATGTTTTAATATTGTAATAGCATTTCTGTTAGTTTCATGGAGTAATTAGAACTTGAGATCTCTATCCAAACCCAATGGGACCTGACAGGTTTGGGTCAGGTCGGGCCGTATTTCTCACATATTTCATGGGCCTACAGCAGGTTTGGGCTGTATGTGTCCCTGCCACTGTCAACTCCGACTGTTTTGGTACATTGAGGGAAGCTTGTTAAGAAAAATGTTGGATGGTAATCAGGTTCGAGCTGAAATATGCTAATGAGAACCGGGTTTGGACAGAATTTTGCCAGACTTGGGAACAATTAAAGTTTGATGTGAGCAGAAACAGCTGATCAGTCCTGTGTGTCAGAATGTGTTGAGAAAAAGTATCTCCCATAAAGAAGTCTTCTTCTTCTTCTTCAAAAAAGGCAAAACTGCATTTTAATTTTGCCGTTTCCATCAAAATTTCTAATGCAATATCTTAGATTTAAATGCACTTAAAAATACATTGATGGAAACGTAGCTTCTTCTAACATGTTTATAGGATTGATTGGCATCTAGAGGTGAACTCAGATTGCAAAAACCTCAGCTCACTCTCCCCTTCCAAACATGTAGGAGAACCCTGGTGGCCACGGAACTCATAGGAAAGACCGTTTCTACAGCCAGTTGTGTTTGTCCGTGGGCTGTCTTTGGTTTGGCATGAAAGAAATGTCATGCTGCTAACTGCTACTTGATTGATCAAACTTTGACTCTAAGGAAATTAACACAAAATCATTATGAAATGCATTTTACAGCAAGCTAGTTAATGCTACATTTAAGTTAAAAACTTTGGCTTCTAGATATTACACAAATTAGCCTTCTGAATATTTATTGTGCTAAATTAAAGAAGAAACAAGTTGGATCAACTTTTTGAAGTAATTGAACACATGCAATATTTGGCATTGACTCAGTCTAAATAATTCATTCCAGTGTGTAAGATTTAGTGGCGTCTGGCAGTGAGGTTGCAGATTGCAAACACTTCGCCTGACTCCCCTTTCATGTAGGGGAACCTGTGGTGGCCATGAAACTCAGAAAATGCAGAAAGGCCATATCTAGAGCCAGTGTTTTGCACTGCCATGTTTCTACAGGAACTCAGAGCCAGACGATGGCCTCTATAGAGGAGGACCTGCTCCCTCTGTAGATATAAAGGGCTCATTCTAAGATGACGAAAACAAAATTATTTTCAGGTAAATATGCAGTAATGAAACCATACTTATGAATGTTATTTTAAATTTCTGCCATATTCTACCGATAAATCCCTGTATATCATACACACTGGACCTTTAACTGGTCTCTGGGCCACAAATTTTGCCTTAATATTTAGTCTTCTCTATAATTACAGCCTCACAGTGCTGCTGTCAAGTCTTAGTCTTGTCATGTAAGATATACTATGTTATAGGGTGTATTTTGATGCTTTTTATGATTGTGTTCTTCTAAACACATCATACATGTTAGAAAACAGTTGTCTAAAATGTAAAAGGACTGAGAATTGTGTAGTACTGAATTGTTGAGTGAGACCGTTGAACTATTTTTCACCATTTCTGTGTTCAGGATCTGAGACATGGCTCGGTGATGTGACAGAACCATGGTTCCCCAACACTATATAAGCCCCACGAACCAACACACTGCCTCCCCAACCCCCATCCTTCCTAACGGTCAGTTACGAATGTACCTTCAGTGACTCTCTCAGTCCAGATCAGTCCAGCAGTTCACTTCAGCTCACTTCAGTTCCAACATCCTGGCACAGAAGAAAAAAAAAATACCATCCTGTCACCGTCCTCTGGCTCTGATGGCTCAAACACATTTGAGCGTCCATGTTTCAGGTGGTTTTCAGGTCATAGTGGTGTTTGACACTGAGACAGTGTAGTGGACATACCCCCTGTGTTTCAGAGCAGAGAATATTGATCATTTTTCATGATTTTGAGACCTAATTTTCTGTACTTAGCTGGGTGGTTATAACACATTTCTGTGGTGTGACAAACTCAGAACACATATTTATTATTGTTTTACGCAACTTTTAAGTAAGGCTGAACATGTACTGGATTCACAGGATTTGTCTACAGAAATAAAATTGATTTACTCATCTGACTGAGCAAACAAGATTTCCAAAAATATTGGATAACTTTTTACCTGACACGCCAGATGGTTTGTTAAACAGAGCCATCTGGGAAGCTACCCATAGAAACTGTTTGGAAAAGGATGGGCACTTTTGAGAAGACCTCTGGCAGGTAATTGGATGAAACATCTGTCATGTCTAACACAAGCGAACTTCAACCAATCAGATCAACTCACTGAACTGAAGCTGAAATCGGCGGGAAGAAAAACAAAAACTTTTCCATCGATAAAAGCCTTCAGCGTCGTTCTTTGCTCTTCTTTCAATGAAGAAATACGCTCCACTTCTGATATAACTGATGCTATCACAGTATCTATGCTAACCTCTTCAGGAGCTGGCTTTGTTTGTTCGAGTCGAGTTGTTTCCATGGACACTTCTCGCTGTCAGTGTACCTAAAACCATGTCCATAGTCCCTCCGAGGATGCTGATTGGCTTGCACCACCTCTGGTGTGGACACAAACAGATGGTTTGGAGCCTGGCAAGATGGATTCATGCATGATCTTCCAAATCCAGCTGCCTTGCAAGGTAAGATTCCTTTAACTGTGTGTAACTGGGGTAACTTTAATATGTACTGGTTTTGTTTCCCCTTCACCCTCTGTAAAATATTCAGTACGATAACGTCGGGTAAAAGCAGTCCAACAGGCCTGTGAGACTGTGGGTGAATGCTGTGTCACTTTCCTTTGAGAGCCACACACACACGCACACACTCTGACACCCCCCCACACACACACTCACCAGACGTCATCAGCTGAAGTAGAAGTGGCTGATCCACAGACACATCCAGATGTTTCTAATATCTAATGTAGACAGATCAATCTCCACATCTATATTCCACAGCCGCACACCTCAGCCCGTCTGTCTTCTTGAAGCCCGTAAATCCTTTTGACCCGCAACTGCCACTCAGGTTTAGAGCCGGAGCAGGCAAATATTCTCGAAAATCTTTTATCGTTTCTTCTCAGCAGATATACTGGCAGTTCAGAAGCAGATCGCCTAATCCTGCCTCCGCTTGAAAGTTTGGAGATGGCATAATTTTGGTCTGCAGCGTACGCACTATATGTGTGTGTGTGTGTGTGTGTGGGTGCGTGTGACAAAAGAGTCTGAGAATAGGCCACTGTATCTGTGGGATCGTATGAGCCATAAAGCCCAGCTAATACTTAAATCCTGCTGATATTAAGTACTCCACTGCACTGCTGGGGAGGGCAGCTTCTATAGCAGCTCCTATTTATCTTTACATAGACAGACACAATGTTAGCTACACCACATTCTGACCAAACAGCAGCCAGGTTGGATCTGAATACTGAAGAATGGAAACAGTCCACTTTCCTCAAATTCACTTAATTGTGCGACACTGCAGGTTTACAAAAAGGCCAATTTACTTTGAGCCTGTTGAGTCTATTGTAATGTCAAAAGACTAAATGAACGTGCCGAGAAAACTGATGTCTACATTAGGGCTCCGAGTGCATCTGCATATCAAGGGAGATGAGGTTGGAGACTGTGGTCTACACATTCACAATGAAGAGGTTTACAGGAGCACTGGCATATGAGGGTCATGTCCCCTCCCACCCAATGTTTGCTACTGAACACACACAATCAGAGAACTATTTTGTTCCCATCAGTATTCAGTGTTAAAGCAACTTGCGCACACAGTTTTGCAAATGTGAACCTAATAGTCCTAGATTGAACATTAATGCAAAGAGTTTTCGCTCAGTGACACTGAAATGGACAAAATCACTCATGAATTTATGAGCCAGTGATCAATTAATCGTTCATGGACTGGCGCCGATCAGAAATACAAAGACTAAAGCCGGGCTTTGGGATAAACAAAGACTAAAGCCGGGGTTCAGACTTATAAAGTGGCTTTTCCTGGTGTGCACCGCTTCTAAAACATATGCGCACGCGTACAGTGCACATCGGTGCGACCAATTTCAGGGTTACTGTGAAAAGCAGTTTACTACTATAGACACTTAATACTGCCAATAACATTTCATAGAGGCTAAATAACAAGGATATTAGGGTACTTTTCCAGAATGAAAGAATGCATTAATAATAATGTAATAATTAATCAAGAGCAAAAAAAAATTAGAAACAAAATCACAAAGTCAGCACAGGCAACGTTTTTCTGCTTCTCGTACACACCTTTTCATCAATCAACACCATCTGATCTTTGTTCATGTAAAGTAATGTGAAGAGTTCTTCAATCAAAATGAACTCATTTGTATTGTTGTTTGGCTGTACATTAAGTATGAAAGGCCCAAAACAGCTGTTTTGCTGCGTGCAACTCTCTCACACACTCTCTCCTCATGGTCTGTCCCTTCACCTTCCTGTCTCCTCCCTTCTGTCTGTGGATTGTTATAAACAGAGGGAAATGAGATTAGGGCCGAAAGTTCAATTTACAACAACAGCCCGGCTGTCAGGGTGGCACATACAACAGTGCACACAGCGTTGTGCTAATTAGTTAAGATAAATGTTTGGAAATTATAATGTGATGAGCCAGTAAACTCACAACATGGACATATTTCTACTTTTATTATCACAACATCATGTTTTAGAGCTGCCCATAAATTTGTCAAAGTAGGCTTTCAGGGGAGCTTGTGTCCGTCTCAGGGGAACCGAGCTCCACTTTACTCCCCCATAATTTTAACTATCTTATCTTAAATTTCTCTCACTTTTTTCATAAGCGGGGCTCTTGTGAACATGCTAAGTCAGATTCAGCAAACACTCATAACTCCAGATAACTGTGTAAATGATCCATCTGCCTATTTGAATGCATGAGACTTGTAAATTAGTATAATCAGCGCCCTGATAATACCATATAAGGCTGCAATTCCTGCCCCATATGTCAAGAAGTGTTTGAATTCGTAAAGTTTTTTTTTATTCTGTGATACCATTTTCATGAACAGAGTTTGACGTCCTGCTTTCAGAGATCCAGAAAGGAAAATCAGTGGAAGTAAAAGACCTGCTGAAGCAAAGAAAAGGGAGTGCTGTTTATGCTGTGCTACTTGACAGTCTTGACTGCCACTGAAATAAAGAGGACATGTCCTGATATGAAAATGGCTTCAAAGAAAAAAAGAACTTTCGCCACAGCAAGGGGCCAAAGATGGCTGCAAGGAGGAGGAGGGTCAAGGGGAAGTTTCCATCATGGAGACAGAGGACAGAATACGTGAAGATGTTCCCCTGGACAGACACTTTATAAACCTGCATGTGAAGATACAGGTAATAATGGATCATTGAATGAATGATGAGAGGCTTTATATGTAAATTTACAATAATACTATCATTTGCAATGTAGTCAAACAGGATAACGTCGACATAATTATGAAGTGTAATTTATTTTTCAAACTCAAAATATCCTCAGACTAATATATGCAGTCATTAGTGAAAACTTTAAGTTGGATAACAGCAGACTGACTGCACATGACTCTATAACAGGTCTGGATCTCGTAAATTGTGAAAGAAAATTCAAAATATGAGACAATTGGTGAATGCAACAGGTTCTCTTAAATCACTCGTACGCACCACTTAAGAACAGATCTGTTCCTATGAACGGTTCTTGCATGAGGCCCAGTGTCTCACATGACCACTGATTATATATATTCATATTCCATCATAAATCTAGTGTGAATGCAGGCGTTTTCTCCTCATCTGCGCCAGCCCTGATACAGTATATAATCATTTTGATAGAGATAGAAAATTAGAAGGCAGTCAGGCAAGAGAACAATAATTTTAGACCAACTGCTATAACCTCTCTTGTTATGAAGTGTATGGAGAAGCTCATGGTGATCAACCTACAGTTGGATGAAGGCCCACAGTTGGATCAATACAAGTTTGCATATATACACCAGAGAGGCACTTATGCTGCATCCAGTAACATAATGCAAATAGTGTGGAAACGTGTGGAGAATCCTCAGGCCTGTGCTCGACTGCTGTTTGTTCAGGAGAACATGAGGCTGAAGAGTATTAAAGGCAGAAATGAAGTCAGCACACTGCAGCAGATGGATGTTAATCCCTTCACTACCAAGAGGTTCCACTCATTTTCACCAGCCGTACCCAGCAGGTCAGGGTGAACAGGACCCTGTCTGATCCTCTAACCATCGGCCCCGGCGCCCCCTCCCAGAGGTGCTTCATTTCACCAGTCCTATTCACCTGGTACTGGTACTGGTAATGAATGCACATGCAACACAGTTAACATTTACATGCTAAAATTCTCAGATGATACAGCCATCCTAGGTCTCACGTCTGATACAACAGATACAACAAGACACATACAAGCAGGAGTTTCAAAACTTTGTCCAGTGATGCAACAAACTTTCTCATTCTCAATGTTAAGAAAACACAGGAAATGATATTTGACCCTAAATCACTCACCAGTGGCAATATACAACCAGAATATTGCCCAGGTTGACTCCTGCAGATACCTGGGAACAAAAATTGAGAGTAAACTAACATGGAGTGCTCAGGTGGAATGTGTATGTGCTGGGGTCCAACAGCATCTGCATTTTCTTTGCAGGCTGAAGGTCTTTAGTGTCACGCTCCTCTTCTACCATGCCAGAGCAGAGAGCATCCTGAGGCGTGGCATCTCAGCCTGGTTTGGTAACCTGACTGTCCAGCTGAAGGCCCAGATTACTCAGCTGACACAAAGAGCTGTGAAGATAACAGTAGTCAGGCATCACCCCTCACTCCAGAATATCTTGGAGAAAACAAACATCAGGCCCAGAAAATAATTTCAGTCCCCACCCATGTCCTTCACCCTGAGCACCAGCTCCTCCTCTCGGGCAGACGTCTAGGAGTCCCCCAGTGCAGGCTCAAGTGTTTTAAAAACTCATTTGTCCCCCTGTCCATCAAAGCACTAAATAATGAGCGAGCCAAAGCCGATCCCCTGTAATTGCTGCTTTCTAAAAAAAATTTTTTTTCTTTTAATCTTGAAGATGATAATTGCAAGTGGTTTGTACAAGGACAGTGTGCAATTTGTTGATGGTAGTCTAGGTGTATACTTGAGTTTTCATGTGTTACTTTGTGTAGCAATTTTATTAAATTCATGTATAAAATGTACGCATTATCTTTTTGCATTTTTAACAGCAGTTACTGCATGTACAATAAAGTCTATCTATGGACATTACAATACACTCAAGATCCCCACAGGAGTTTTTTGGTTCATAATTTTAGTAGAAAATGTACATTTTCCATGGTAAGAGTTAAAGGACTGCGCTCTCGGGTCATTGTGTGCCATTGCCAAATGACCTCGTCTTGAGCATTGTTGTCTGTGTCAGTGTATTTTGGGGTTGGGAGTGAGAGAATGTGATGAGAGGACTTCAGGGGCCAAAATACACTGTGTGGTGTTGACTGAATCAGCTGTGTGTACAGGTCAGGTGTAGGTTTGGGTCGAGGTAAAAGTTTTAGCCCTTTGCTGCTCCAGGGAGCACAGGCCATCGATGAATGTCCTCCACTTCACTCAGATGTTGGCGGTTCGTTCGAGATCTCCCCGGCTGACCCCACTCCCAGACATTTTTGCCTGGACATGTCTTCTCCAGCTGTTCCTGGGTCAACCTGTTTTCCTTCCCCTTAGGGGGGGGGTTCCATTTCAGGGCCTGTCGGGTGATGTTTGTGGCTGTGGTTTTCTGAGGGTGTGTCTAATCCAACTCCACTTTTCTCCTTCGTATTTGTACATCAGTGGCTTGTTCTTTTCCACAGGTCCACACTGCTTACTTTGTCTCTCCACCAGATGTTTAGAATTCTACTGAGGCGGTTGTTAATGAATGTTTGCAGCCAAATACTGTACTGCTAATATGCATGCAGTGCGTGCGGGAACATATTTTCAGCAGGCTGCCCTGGATACGTGCATGCTAATCAGTATTCGTGTACACACGTATTCAGCTGAACTAAAAGATGTAGCAACACATAGTTACATCTGAAACTGATGTGGGAGTCTGCTGAGATTTTTTATTATAGATGTAGACTTAACATGTGCATCCTGTCTGTGTGTTCTGTTACCAAAGTAACTGCTAACTCCTGCTCACTATACTCGTGTGTCCTCTAGTGTCCTTCCAGTGGACAAAATGTGATTAAGAACTCTCTAGAGTGTCATTTCAGTGGACAAACACATGAGAAAATGTCCTTTAGGAGGGTCATCCATTGGACAAATGCAGTGCACTGGTGTCCCACCATATTCAGCTGCTGCCCTTTTTTTTATTTTATTCTTGCCTGCCCCTCAGACAACCTGAGTCCACCACCGTGCTCAACCTGACTCAGGAGCATGTGCCAAAGTCATTGTTGGTTCTGTATCCTCTGTGTGCCAGGCACTGATCTCTGGTCTATCACAGAATCCAGCGAGGATGCACATGGTCACGCCGGACTCACTGCGAGCTGGGTGATGATTGGTTACTTCCAGATTCCCGTCAGGCTGTCTGTACCAGCAGCTGAGCCGGCCTGCTCATGCTCTTGTCACATAAACACCAACAACACATGCAGAATTAGAAAAAAAAAAAAAAAATCACATTCTGCTGTAACAGACTGGCCTAATAAAAGCCCTACAAACTACTGTACACCCACACAGCGTTTTGACTTATTTTGTTGATTAGACCTCCCCTCAGGACTGTGTGGGAGTGAACAGACTGTATGATTGATATCTGCATGACTTCTCTCCTGGTTTTGTTTCTCTTACACCTTTAAGCAAATATGTTAAAAACATATTTTAGCTCAGTGTCCTCTTTGAAGATTGTCAGGAGAGCAGCGGTGGAAGAAACGTTTAGATCTTTTATTTATGTACACTAACAGGAGTAATACCACAGTGTGTAACAGTCCTCCTTTCAAAGTTTTACCTAAAGGGACCGTTCACCTCACAATTAAAAATACATATTTTCTCCCTGGCCATATTGCTGTTCATCCATATAAATTTTTTGGTGTGAGTTGTAGAATTTTGGAGATATCAGCTGTAGAGACGCCTGCCTTCTCTCCAATATACTTTCTTTCTACTAGAAAGAAATTCCCGACATGAAACTGCTCACAACAAGGTGTGTGGATTATCTTGAGTAACTGGGACATGATTCTTTGGAAAGAGACTCTACAAGCTGAGTGCTATTTTGTCCCATTATACTGGAGAGAAGGCAGACCTCTCCACAACTACAACTCACAGCAAAAATTATTTAGATGGATAAACTGCACTACAGGCTAAGGGGAAAATATGTATTTTTGATTTTGTAGTGAACTGTACCTTTCAAGAAAAAGTACCAAAATATACTTTAAGTATGGAAATTAAAAATAGTCAGGATCTACAGTGAAGATTCAGAATAAAAACATGGTGGAAATGACGTCTTTCAAGTCAACTTGGCATTTTGGAGCTCAAAGAGACTTGGATTACACCAGATGAGCAGTATGGAGGAATTTTATGTTTTTATTTTGGCTATCCCTGAAAGCTGTGAAAAAACATCATAATTTATTTGTTGTTTCTGCAACTAATGTTGTCAATTAAATGTAGTGAAGTCAACAGTACAATGAATCCCTGTGAATTGCAGTGGAAGTATAAAAGTGCAGAACATGGAAATACTCAAGCAAAATACATGTACCTCAAACTTGTACTTGAGTACATTTCTTATGTAAATGTAACTAGTTACTTTGCACCACTGCTTGAGTGTGTCAGCAGAATAATTATAGTGGTTTCAGTCATTTTAGAAGATTTTCTCAAGACAAAATTATTGAAGATTTGTTATTTATTCATTAGTTTCCAGTGTTTCCCAAACTGGGGAGTGGTGGGGTGAATGTGGGCGTGGGTGGTGGGGTCGGGGGTCGGGGCGGAGCCACTGCAGGAGGATGTGGATGACAAGGGGAGAAATAGAGTAAAACAAAGTTATTTGAATATTATTAATTTAGGGGAAATAAACAAACCTGAGCTTGCTAATGATATCTTGCTGATCTTTATTTCACTAAAATCCAACTTAAATCTTTTTTTTTTTATCTGTTGCTTCCATTAAAAATTAATTAATATTTGATAATAGTGCGGTTGTGGGGACATAATTTTTTTTCTGCTTCTGAAGGGGACAGACAAAATTTGGGAAGCACTGCATTAGAGTAAAAGTGCTAAAAAAAAGTCAGGTAATGCTACACTTAGGTTCATTTGACAGTAAGCTAATGATACATTTAGGTTCAATTGTGGTTTTGAACTTTATCCTCTGTTTAATTTACACTGTGTGCAGATTAACATGCTGAATGTACTAAATTACTCTGGGGAAAAAAAGCTGAATTAACTTTTTAAAAAAAGTAATCCATCAGACAAAGTAACTGACGTCTCAATGCAAGTAATTTATTCACTTCAACAAATTTCATCAACGCTTTTCTAAAGTTGGAGCAAACTCTTTTCAGTTAAATAAAAAAAAAAGCAGCAAATCTAATTCAAAAATGCTTTAAATACATTTTGATCAAAAACTATTCAGAACACATTCACATTTATTCCATAAATCTGTTCAGATTTATAAGGATGAACGTCTCCTTCAGCTGAACACCAGGATGATGTAATTGAGACAAGCGGAGCTGCCACACACACGCACACACACACACACACACACACACACACACACACACACACACACACACACACACACTCAGTGATTAATGGAACGCCTCCTAAGACACCATGCTGTGAGTTATTTTAATTAACACTTCTGACTTATTGAAAATTTATGATTTCTCTTTATTATAATTGGTCCCTGTTGTCGTATTAATAATTGAAACTAATTCAATATAAAGAAATTGCATAAAAAATTATTCAATTTAAAAAAACTTTTAATAAAGTGTATCAATGTATGATTCAATGTGCTAAATGATCATTCTGTTCATCTTTCAATTCATTTGTGTGGTGGTGGTGGTGGTGCTGAACAACACCACCTGAGGAATTACACATCAGGAAATACTTTAAGAACCTTGAAAACTGTTTGCAAAATAGTGAGGGACACAGAGACGTTACTGATGAGACAGATGTGCTTTCACAATTAAATTAAATGTTTTATCTCTAATAATAAAAATAATTAAACGAATCAAACAGGCAGAGAGTGGAGCTGCTGAAGAAAAAAATATATAATTAAATTCATTTTAAAAGATTATTAATAGACAAAGGGAAATGACTGAAAATGAATGTGGTGGATAAAAGTCTTACTTTATTACAATTTTCAACAAAAAGTTCTCAACATAAATTCTGAAAACATCAGTCAACATTTAAGTGTATAAAAGTCCTTCACCCAGACACTGCTGAAGCCAAAGTCCAACACAGCAAACCTCAGAGTTAAAAAGGTGCAGTCTGCAATACATTGTGTCCCAGTGCATTTACTCATATGCAAAAAATGAAGGGACCCCATCATGGGTGCCTAGCCTCCCTGCAATATGGCTCTCTGCTTCTGAAAGAAAAATAATGTGTGAAACAAACAAGTACCCCAGTTGCTTTAATGGAAATTGCAAACTATCTCAAAACAAGTCAGGGCAAATGAATCATAAGAAATGAGGGCAAACTATGGCAAAATAAACCACTAAACAATGATTAAACAATAACAAAATGATGGACATAAAACATTAAACAATGACAAAATAATAGTTAAGTGATGGCAGTATAATGGATAAAATAATCCATTAAAGAATGACAAAATGTTGGTTAAATAATGACAAAATAATGTTTAGTATTTGTTTCGTGTTTGTTTTGTCCATTATTTTGCCATTGTTTAAACAGGCCAAGGCTGTGTTCACTAACACTACACAACACATTCACCTGCCTAAGGGGAGTATTGAGGTGAACTGTCCCTTTAAGATAGAAGACACGTTACTGATCTGTTAGTGATTATTTTTTATGATTCTGCTGGGTTACATATGAATTTCACCATCTTTACCGGCTACAACACATCTTAATGCACTGGTTTCCAGCCTCTTTTTTCCTTGGAACGCCCCCTCCTCAAATATTTGCTGAGCCAGTTCTATAGGAAGGTCATAATTAATCATTAATCCTTTAATTACCAAATAAGAATTTAACTAGAAATGGTTTAGAAATGGCATTAATTGCGCCTCATTTGATATTGTTTTGTCTGGTGGAGCCATTCATTGGATAAGGAAAATTAAATTAAGTGTAGAAAATGAAAAATATAGAAAAAAAGGAGAACAAAACACGTTTTAATGTCTGCCTTTTATGTTTTATTCTGTCACAAAACATCATTTTGGTTGATAATAGCATGATAGCATCTATATTGATTGTGATTTTAGTTGACATGTGCAAATCTGATTTTAAAGACCTCAGACCAGACAAAGTCTTGAGGACACCCTGTGATTTCTGCCCCCAAGCCCCCCACCAGGTTGGGAACCAGTGTCTTAATGCATCCAAACTAATGCATGACAAAAATGATTCTGAAATGAGTAATGACTACATATTTTTGTACTTTTGCTTGCAATGACATTTCTCTCCAAAATCAAGAATACATTTTTCCCCCCTGATGTCAGTCGTAGAGATGTCTGCTTTCTCTCTCTCTCTCTCTGAAAAAAAAAAAAAAAAAACTCTTTCCAGCAATTATGACTCGGCTACTTGGCATGACGGTGAGTAGATAATGACTGACTGACTATCCCTTTCAAGACAAACATTGTCCAACTCATTGTCGTGTCATTTTTTTTCTCTCTGAATTTCTTTTTATCTCACAGAGTCAAATTATCCCTGTGACAGTGTTTAGTCTGCTCATTGCCTGTTTTGGGGTTTTTGATTTCTGACAGCGCTGCCTGTGACTCGAACACAGTTCAGCATCCAGCTAATTGTGTTTTACTTCTGATGATGTTACAATATAGTCAGTGTGGCTCTTAGTGTGAAGTGTAAATAATCAAAAAAAGTAATTAAACTGTGCCTTCGAATTTCAAAGTGTAATCCAACTGCAAAATGTGATAATCATTACACCCCTACAGGTTTGAAATGAAAAATTACTGAGTGCCATTAGCAGCTTGTTAGAGGCAATTAACAATCCACTTCTGAGGGTGAGTTCAACCTGGTTGATTTTCAGATCAGCAGTAAAAAAAGAAGAAAAACAGAAGAGAGAGCACTGAAAGTGAAAAGTGTGACCTCGTAGTGTTTAATGAGAGAATGCACAGAGTGTGATTTTGTCCTTGACAGACCAGCATCTCATTCTTCACATTGCACATGCAGAGATTAAAAAAAAACAACTATCCAGAATTGTCTTAAGTTGCACACAATATGAGTCATAAAGCAATCACTGGCACATACTTTGATTTGTGGGGAGGTAGGAAATAAGATCAGATAACCTCTGGATTCCTCAGTAAGCCTGCAGCGGCTGGTTTATTTGGTACAGAGAGTGGGAGGCAAGAACAAATACAGATGCAACCGTTCTGTCAAAAACATTGTGCTGTTTGAACCTATTTAAACATCTAATGTCTTGGATATTCTCGCAGTGGAGTGGCAGTGGCCTGGAGCGAAGTAAACTTTAGACCAAAATGTCACTAGTCTGAATTCAGACGCTCACAATTCAATTTAACAATCTGTATCCAGCAGTAGCTGAAACATTTCCTTCATGCAGTGTGTTTAGTCACTTTTCCCACACACCACACACTCAGAGGCTGCTTAGATTTGCTATGTGTTGTGCAGTTTAGTCACAGCTTACCTTAGGTCTTAGCTCAGGGAACTTGTTTCCGTTTTGTTTTTTTCGCACACGCACAACACATGAACACACGCACACATGCACGCTCACCCACACGCTGTATGGAGGAGAGATGTCCCCTTCAGTGGACCCAGTCGCCCTGCTAGTGCTGTGTAATACATGTGTAATTGTTATATATTGCAGAATATTTACTGTCATTACTATTCCTACTACTGCTATTGTACATACAGCATCCCATAATGTCATTTATAATGTGTAGCACATGTATTTCTCTTGTTCTACGCTTCTGATTCTTAACTCACTCTGTACTTTACTATTCCTATCTTATTTGTACCTTTTATTTTCAATTTGTATAGTATTCTTATTTGCAGGGGTGGAAGTAACTAATTATTAAGTATAAGTATTTGAGTAGATTTTCAAGTCTGGACTTTTGCTTGTACTTAAGTATTCATTATGCCATGTAATCTACTTAGCTACTTTTAAAATTGAGTTGAGTACTGAGTACAATTTGAATTAATATCCAAACCTTTCTGCTGCATTTTTGTAGCCAGTAAGGTGATCTGATAGCAAACAAGCAAATGAAAACCAGGACATATGGATGAAAAATAAAACAAAACAA
>JAJHUR010098682.1:0-10631 GCA_027495735.1 Lutjanus campechanus | reverse complement strand
TAATTGTCTACACTTTACAATAGTAAGGAAAACTACTATTTTGTTATGATTTTCACTGTTGATTGATATGTTACTGAGTCTGGTAAGAAATAAATATTTTCAGTCTGCAGCATCAGTGTTGTGCAGTGTTGGTAGGTTTATAGTATTTGTGTACTTTCTCTGTATACCTCAAAGTAATCATGAAGAATGTTGTAAGTTTGTCAATATCTTTTTGTCATCTAAATGATCCCTTACATAACAATGTCTAACAAAAAGGTCGAGCACATGCTATTTTCTGAAATAGGAGTTCTTACAAATGCGTTTTGTATTTATCACAGTCGTGTGTAACTGACTGCAATAGTGTCTGATCATTTGAAGACTGTGTTAGTGATTTGAGAACAAAACAGCATTTTTTAAATGTGTGTATGTGTTTTGACTGAAGTGTGTATATTTTGACTGCAGTGTGTCATTTTGCAAACAATCTAGGAGTTGTGCAAATTGAGTGTGGTGTTTGGATAATTGTGTGAAAATTTTGAGAGACGGAGCCCAGTTTGCAAAATTGCGTGTAAACGATTGTAAAAAACTGTAATAGCAAACACCATGTCGTGTGTGCAGCACTGAGCTCAGGTGCACTTTGTCCTGCGGGTGGCAGCAGAGGCAAGGACAAATGTCAGACAGCTTGTCCTGCACTGGCTCACATGGTTCTCATCTGTCTCCTGCAGATGTTTGTGGACTGCTGAGCCAGTGTCATGTAGCACGATTTCAACATCACGAAACCATTAGGCCAAAACGATTACCTGCCTTCTATCTTACTCTGCAGCTATTCACCTCTGAATCCTTCCACTTACTCCTTTATTCATCCCACCAACACCTTGACAACAGGTGGTCAGATGAATAGAGGCTTTTCTGAGGTGCTGTCAGCTCGTTGGGCGAGGGTTTTTTAGTTAATGGCATTAGCCGGGGTCACTGCTGTTTGTCACGTCCTTGAAGTTCTGTTAGATTCAGAAATGTTCTCAAACTTTATGTTTTTCTTTCACACTGTGACTGCTGCTCATTGGTGCACAAAACCCAGATAAATCTGCCTTCTATGGCTGCCAGTAGTGCACTGTCAACTCCCATGATCCTAAATAGCCGGAGTCATAACAATGCCTGCGACCAGCCACAGCACTTCACAGCCATAAAGCCCCCCTGGCACGCTCAATTTATCATACATTTCGCACTTTCACACTGTTCACAGAGAGACCTTCATGTGGCATTAGTGTTAGTTTGTGAAGAGGCCCTCTGACACCCGGCTCCATGCACCTTCCACGGCTCGCACTCATGCCCAACCTGAAGGGACGGAGGAGGACCCCGGCACACAAATGTGGGCAATTTGGTTTGCGGCTGACACCCGGTGCTCTGAATAAATGATCTAAATGCTCGCCAGAGATGATTTCGCCACTGCCGCCCCTCAGCGATGACACGAGGGGGGGGGGGCAGCACACCCCCTGTGGCCCTGTGATGGCCAGCCAGGGTGAATATGAGGAAATGAGGCAGACATCCAGTAAATAATAGTTGCCATTGTGCCCCTCGGCAAGCGGCGGGGGCCGGGGGTGGGCTGCAGGGGAGGTGGGGTGGGGGGGCTCCCCATGATATGCCAGGGCCTGACATGGCACCCAGACCCAGAGCTGTCACCCCTGCGGAAACATCACCCTCGCCTCCACAATTTGTGCACTTAACACTTCAGTTGGCACATGACAGGTGCTTATTTCCCCGCACTGGCTTCTCCCCCTCGCAGTGATGCCTCTGAGCCCAGGGCACACACGGCATCTGGTATGGATGTCTGTCCACGACGCCGCTCGCCGTAAAACTATGTGACTACACCAGTGATACTTTTCACATCCGCTCACACTGCATTCGCAGCCCACTGAGCATGGCTTCACTGTGTGTGTATGTGTGTGTGTGTGTTCATGTGTATTTGCACGGGAGGGACAGAGGAATCATGCATCCAGGGCCAGACTGGAAATAATTCAACCCGGGAATCTAACATCAGTCCAGGACAGTCTCCACACATTCACAGCAGGGCTTCAACAAAATTATGGATTAATTATTCAGTTATTTTCTCAATTAATCGATTAGTTGTTTGGTCCATAAAATGTTGATCAGTGTTTCCCAGAACCCGAGGCGACGTCCTCAAATATTACGTTTTCTGTCATGGAGCAGCAAAGAAACCAGAAAATATTCTCATCTGAGGAGCTCTTAAAAATGACTCATAACGGTTAATCGATTATCAAAAAAGTGATTCATTTAATAGTTAATCGATTAGTTGTTGCAGCTCTCATTCACAGCAGAAGACTCTTAGAGCACAGGCCTTGTTGAAATACTTTTTCCGTTAAGTGTCCCTAAGTTTTTTTGATGAGATGAATTGTGAACTTTCAGAGAGGCTTACCAGATGAGAACGGATCAAATTTGGGACGGGGAGTTGGGGGTGAGGGTGTCATGATCAAATGTATAGAATAATTTAAAGTAACATCAGACTCTAACTCTGATCATTTGTTAATAAAGACACAGTTCACCCCCAAATCAAAAATACATATTTTACCCCTGGTCTATGGTGCTACGTATCCATCTAGATTGGTGTGAGTTACAGAGTTTTAGAGATATCAGCTGTAGAGATGTCTGCCCTCTTCAGTAAAATAGGACTAAATGGTACTCGACTTGTGGTGCTAAAATGACCACAAAAAAAAAAAAAAAACACATTTGAAAAGTTGAAAACCAGTGTTTCTTTACAAAAATCATGACCTGGTTACTCAAGATAATCCACAGACTTGAGTTGTGAGCAGTTTCATGTAGGAACTATTTTATTTCTAGTAGAAAGAAAGTAGCTCTGGTAAATTCTAAAGTAGTTCCAGTAGATTCTAAAAAGTGCAAAAAGAAAGTAGTTCCTACATAAAACTTCTCGCAACAAGAACTGTTGATTATCTTGAGAACCATAGTTATGATTTTTGTAAAGAGACACTGATTTCAAAATTAAATTTTATTTATTTATTTTTTTTTTTGTGATGCTTTGAGCTCCACAAGCCGAGTGATATTAAGTCCCATTATATTGGAGAAAAGAAAGCCGATATCTCCAAAACTGTGCCACTCACACCAAAACTATCTAGATGGAAAAATAGCACTGCAGGACAGAGGAAACATGATTTCAGGGTAAACTGTCACTTTAATATTATGAAGATGAGGTACAGATTGTGAGGATGATATGAAGCACAGTGTCAAATAACATCAATAATCTGCTGTGTGACAGCCTAACCAGTGCATCAGTAAGACTCCACTCACTAACACATATTTTTCAAAAGAAACGGGACATTTTATAATAATTAAATGCAGGAATTATAGCCTTGATCTGAATATTTTCGTGGATTCATGTTGTTCATATTATCCATTATTATAACAGTTAATATTTGGGACAAATGCAATAGGATTAAGGATTCAGGACGACTGCTTGTAATATGGGACAGTCCTGAATTTTTCAGGACGTCTGGTCACTTTATTTCAAGCAAAACTGTAGGCCTTTCAATTTCAGGGGTGTTGTGATATACTGTACCAGTACTGACAAAAACCGATATTTAAAAAGTGAAATAAAAATCGCCATTTCACTGTCTATTCAGTGTAATAAACTATACACTATTTTGAGTGTAATTTATTTGCCAAAATAAAGACAAAATGCACAATAAACAAAGATTGATTTTCAAATTTTCATTGGTGAATTCTTTCAGCCATTCTAGTCATCGTGTAGTGGAAATCTGACATTGTGACAGCGCTATTTAATAATTAATTAAATTTAATTTATTTCCTCACGTCTCCTGCATTCAGTCATATGATAAAGTGTTGCCATTTATTAGTTTTTTAAAACGGAGAATCAACTCAGCTGTGTCTTTGTCTTGCACATAATTTTGCAGCATTTAACATTCAGCACTTTCTTCTTCTCTTCTTCCAGTGTTCTCCCTCTCTGCTGCACCTTTTCTCTCTCTCTTCTTCCTGTGTTGTCCAGTTTTTCTGCACACCCCACACACTGACTGACTGTTGTGTTGATGTGTACATGGTGTGTGATGACAGGCAGAGATCAGACCAGACTCAGGTTATGAGCTGGCGGACAGGCTGAGGGTCTACAGCTCACAGCTGCTCTGAGTTGATTTCAATTTGATTTCCTCATTTCATTTTGCATTTCTAACACCAGCCTGTGGAGGTCGACTGATTAATCAGTTTGACTCATATATCTGCACCAATAGGACGTTCTGTACCAGCTGAACTTAGGGACATACATAACCATTCTGCATGGAGGCTCCATACATGAAGTCAGGATAATGTCATTGTGCACCATATATTTAAATAAGAGTTAATTTTATATAAGACAAGCTCCAAACTATTGTTATTACATATATCAGCCTTTAAAAATCCTCTAAATCCAGTATTGGTTAACCTCTACTGGTCTGACACTGCAGGCCAATCAGCTGATATCATCCCCCCAGTGGCCCCTTCAGTTCTCAGCTGTCACATCATTGCTAAGTATGAGCACGCAGAGATTCTCTTTCATGTCATGTTTATTGTTTATTGTAAATATATATTTTTAGTATTGTGCCTTTACTTGAATCAAAGCAGGGTGCACTGCCGTTCTAGAATAGCTATGCATTAGATGCAAATAAAAGGCATCTCCACAAATAATGGATTCCACAAGAGATGTGTCGAGATGAGCTCACAGTTTTTCAAGGAAACAATACAAAGGAGGGTATAATCTACATGTTTAATGTAGGTATGGGTATTTACTAAGACTACAGATGCAAATGAGCCCATATGTTTATGTCACTTGAACAGAAACGTATGTCATTATTGGACATTTGGTAAAATAACAGATACTGCAGAGGAAGTATTCTAGTGTTTTTTGGATGTGTACTTTATTTATATTTAACCCCACTTTAATTGAAACAGTGAAATAATTGTAGATCATATCTTCAGTATGTTTTCGGTTAAGGATATTTAACAGGAAATTAAAGCTTATATTTTACACAACTATTAGTGCTGTCACTTTACTGAAGGTGTTTGATTGTAATATAAAAAATCATGTTTAAAAAACGGTCAAACAACTAGCAGATTGCCAAAAAAAGCAATCTAAAATTAATATTACTGTCACACATTTGTGTGCCAATAAAGTGCAAAAACAATGAATCTACAGGGAAAATCTGTAAATCAGTAAACAGCCCCCCCCCCCCTCTTTTTTTAAACAAAACTACTGGTGTGATTATTTTATTGAAAGTGTTTGACCGTAATAAAAATCAGTAAAATAACAGTGTTTCTCTGTAAAACCTGTATATTTCTGAAAATTGATTGTTTTTGCACTTTACTTTTTTGTTTGGCAGACACTGCTGCTAGTCATTTGTCTACAGTCACATTGCACATGTATGGAAAGCAATGCAGCTTTTTTCTAAATCAAAATAAAAGCAGCAATACCAAATGAAAACACCAGGGGTAGAAGAACAAATTACAACTACCTTGTTAATGTAATTAAGTTTTCAAATCTGTAATTTCACTCTTACTTCAGTATTAATTACATGATGTATCTACTTACTTTTAAATCATAATTTACTAACTATGGCTACAATTTGAATTAATATCCAAATGTTTCATCTGCATTTTTGTAGCCATTAAGGCATCTGATTGCAAATGGGGCATTGAGATAATGTTTGTTTTTATCTCATGCATGCTAAACATTTGGGCACAATATCATATTATCTTGTGCAACCAAGTAAAAAACTACTTTCTTTCTGCACGTTCATCTACGCATGGATGAGAGGTTGGAGCTCAGCTGAGGAAGACACCATTAATGTTTATTTCCTGTTAGAAGCACACGTCTTGTCATTAACTGAGTCATAATTTCTGGAAAGAGACATCGCTGCTGAATATTTTTGAGCTCTTCGTGCACCACAAGTGCCATCTAGTTCCATTATACTGGAGAGAAGGCAGACACCTCGGAGGCTGATATCTCAAAAACCAACTCACACTAAAACTATGGAAAAGATGGATAAATAGCACAGGATTTTGGATTTCAGGGTGAACTGTCCCTTTAAAGCATGTCTACCTTAGTCATGTGTATATTATTGTAATTATAATGATGAAGGCCCTCTAATGTTAATGAAGTTAATAACATAAACCTAACCACATTGTTTTTGTGCCACATTCTAATCAAACATTAACCAAACTTCAGCCGCAGCATTGTCACATCATAATTTGGGGTATTTTTCTACACTGCATTTGTAACATTTTTTGGAGGCACACAAAATGTTGTCCTGCTAAAGTTAGTGTCTGATCAACAAACACTTGTTCAGTAGTCTATGTGTTGCTTTAGAGAGCATGAGCAAAGTATAAATGTGAAACATACAAGTTAAAGAACCTGAGCTCAGCTCAGCTAAGATCACTTGACGAGTTATGAAAAAACAGTTTGGGAGGTTTTGGTAAAACCATTTCCATGTGGAAACTTGCTAACAAACACATCAGCTATAAATAATGTCCAGCTGGGGTTTATGGGAATGTGAGTAATTTTGCAGGTAGTTGGTCATAAACTGAAGCAAATTAAAAGTGTGACCTCATGAAATGTCAGAGTCATTGTGATGCATCTTGTGGAGATTTTGTGCTACTCCATATTGCAGATGTTGAGATATTTGACTGGATAGGTGACTGTAACTGTGGAGACCTTGAATGTCTGTACAAAACTTCTTGGCAACAGTTGCTGCAATATTTCATTCGCTCCTCTGGACTTTCTGCAAGTGTCAGAGCAAATGATCTACATGCAGGTTGGAAGTACAAATACTTTGTTTCTTTTTCTTCACTTGAGTACTTTACTTTTAATTCTTTCTTTATTAAGGGGAATAACTGATTATTTTTATTTTACATTATTGCGAGCCACCTATAGTTGGTTCAAACTAAGGTCCCGCCTCTCACTGGACAGATAGCCAATCATACTTAAGGATCAATCAGAATTATTTAAGGATCACCCTGAAACACACCTGAATAACACACAGAAAAGACAATTCATCGGTGTCTCCATCAGTGCATATCATGCATGACAGATGTAACAAGATGAAAACGATGCTAAAAACGTAACAAGATGAAATAGACTCAATGACACAATTTGAGTACATTTTCAGAGCCTGTAATTTTTCACTTTTACTTGAGAAAAGAAGTTGAATCAGTACTTTTAGTCTTTTGATTTTTTTAAACACAAGTATCTGTACTTCAGCTTGAGTAAAGGATGTGTGGACTTTTCCTTTCTTTGTTCATTGATTGACCATAATGATTTTATTATCTTCAAACATAAAAATAAAAATAAAACAAAAATACTCAGAGGGGATTCCTCAAGACAAAATGTCTTATGTGGTCTAATGTTCATCTATAGTGGAGGTCCGTATCATGAAAAAGTTTGGGAACCCCCGTTCTACCCAGTGTCTATGTTTTTGCCATAAGAAACATCTGCGTTACATGTTATTTGAGCTGTAGTGACACATTCCTGGACTTAAACCACCAAAAAGAAAACATGAAGACGAAGAGTGAGTCAACGAGAGAAGTCACAAAGATCAGTGTTTAAATGAGACGTGGCATATGAACAGTGCAGGAGCCCCGAGATCCTGACTACAATACTAAATTCAAATCCACAGTATGTACTGCAATGTTTATTTTTAGTCAAATAGTGCATTATGCAGATTTATGGTTGGTAAAAAATATCTTTCACCGGTAAGTTTTCTCTGTTTAGCCTACCTGCCACTGGCTGATGAACCAAAGAGTAAATTTTGGACCCTGAATGGACTTTTCCTCTCCAGGGTTGGACTGTGTCGTTTGGGTTTTGCAGTGTTCAAGTACAGACTTGATCTAAAATGTGGGCTGGCACATTGTGAAAAACCAGGTGGGAAAGTCTGGTGTTTTTTTTTATTCTTAGAGCAAATTATGTTCATGCTGCACCTCTCAACAAACTCAGGGAATATTAAAGGTTGAGTAAAGCAACAAGAAACGTGTTCTGAGTTTGTCACACCACAGAAACATGAGTTATTAACCACCCAGCCAAATTTGAAAGATTAAAAATCGCTAAGTATATAAAATTAATTCTCAAAATCATGAAAAAATGAGCAGTTTTCTCTGCTCTGAAATGTTGGGGACGTGTCTGCTCTGCTGTCTCGATGTCAAACACCACTACGGGCTAAAAACAACCTGAAACATGGACACTCCGTCTAGCAGCTTTATTGGACATGTCCAGACATGTTTGAGCCACCAGAGCCAGAGGACAGTGACAGGATGGTATATATTTTTTTGATTGATTTGGACTGAGACAGTTGCTGAAGGTACGTATGTAACTGACTGACGCTGGCTCCAGCATGTCACCAAGCCACGTCCACAATTCAGTATTACATAGTTCTCAGTCTTTTCACGTTTTCAGCAACTATTTTCTAACATGTATAATGTGTTTAGAAGAAAAACTCTTTTTCCTTTTCACAGACTTTAATACATAACAGACTATTAGACAGATGTAATCTTTCTTCACAACTTTCATTTTGTTTGGAGTTCACACATCCACTTTTTGCACCTCTTCACATTATATGGAACACTTAAATATGCATGCTTGTATATATGCTTATACAGTACTGTATGTATACATGTGTGGGTGCACATTTGTGTTATTTATCACTTCTAGTAAGAATACACTACATTTTCATACTGAACCTTCCACCCAGGCTGCTGCTGATTGTTTTTTTCTGACTAGTTAAGTGAAGCATTATAATCATGGGACTTAATCATGGAGCTAAGAATGGAAGCAGCATGTATTCACCTCCCCAGCAGCTATTGAATTAAAGCAACATGCCAAAGACGTGCTGGATTTCAAAGCTGATACACTGGCTAAAACAAAAATACATCTCCCTGCTATTGATCAGAGTTCACAGGTTTCCTATTAGGCCTGCATCACAGCTTCATCTTTATTGATCAGTTAACCCTATGAGGTGGTCTGTCGGTGACGTGACAGGTCGACTTCAAACCGCCGGGCTTTACATGAAGTAGATTTGGGTGGTATAGCATTTAAATGCGATTGTTTAATTGTAAGAGTAAATAGTGGAGTTGCTGTAGAGGTATCGGAGAATACATCTTCCTTGAAGCGGCTGTAAGCTGTTTGGCCTTGAAAGTACCAGCTCTCCCCGATGTTATAAATAATTGAGTGTCCTGTTGAGACTGTCTCTTACCTTGGCGCCCTAAATGACTTTCCTCAATATTGTAATCACACTTGTCATGTTTAAGTCCTTTACTTCTTGTAGTCAAAGTCACGGTTTCATCCTCCACTCTCAAATCCCATGGCTGCGGTTGACAATTCAAAAACAGAAGTGGGACTACTCTTTTTGTCCTTGTCAATCACAAGGAGTCGGGCTCTTTTCCTGCAGGCCACAGTCAAGACTTCGGGGAGCGATTGTCAGGTGGCATTACTGTCCCACTAACGCTGCTAAAAGCCAGCTTTTTTACATTACAAAAAAAAATTGTTGATGCATTATTTAACACAGAGATCAGGCGCAATTTCTAGAAGGATCTTGAGTTCTAAAATGGAGGCATGCAGCCAAGACTCCTGGGCGATGGTGAGGCGGAAGGCACAGTGACAGGTTTCTCTCTTTCTCCGTCACACATACACACACTGTTCTATCCTTAAAGGGTAACTTAGGGTATTTTTCAACCTGGGCTCTATTTACCCATGTTTTTGTGTCTGAGTGACTGATGGAGACAACAGTTTTTGAAACTGGTCCAGTGTAGAGTGAGAGTGCTGCAGCCGGCAGAAGAGAAGCTACGACATAATCCCTCAGGCAACTGTGCAATTCTTGTTTTTGCCACTGACAGGCTCAGATTGTTATTCTAAATGGAAAGGTTTAGCGATAAGCATTTTCTGTTTAAGAGTAAGATCCTTTTTGTTCATTTTACCTGTCTGCTCTACCGCTGCCTGACTAAACTAACTGATCGAGGCAGTGGTAGACCAGAGAGCTAAAATGATCATTTCTGTAAATTGAGAAAACCTTCTATTGACTATGTCACCACCATATGCCAAATTTGAACCCCTTAACCTGTCCTCCATGATGAGGTACATCAACTTCATCAAATATTCTGAACTGCTTCAACTGCAACATTTAAACACAATACGCAAGACTTCCTCATACATGAATGCCAGAATTGGTCAATTGTCAATCACTCCCAAAACAACATATATGTTTTATAGGTCATGTGACATAACCTACGTGACATTACACATGTGGTTTACATTGTAGAGAGTAGCAAGCTGATTGGCAGAGTGTAGCCTTTTTCTGATTTCCTGGAAATTTGTTCATATTTCTGCTACATTTGGATGAAAACCTGGCTGTTTAAATAAACTACAGTGTGTGTAGTCTGACATCAAGTTTTGCACCAAAGTCAGGTACCCAATGGGTGACCCACAAAAAGCTTGTGTAACGGGTAAATAATATGGGGTGGCACCAGGTGAGAACAATAATACAACACACATAATACAACAATATGTTTTTTTCCTGGGGAAATCACAAATGACAATGATTGTGTAGCATTTTTAACATTTACATCCCCTAATACAGTAATATGAAGCGTAAACA
>JAJHUR010098681.1:0-20084 GCA_027495735.1 Lutjanus campechanus | reverse complement strand
GCTGAACGCTCGGCTTGTCTCCTAAAATACGTTCGAGCTCTTCATAAAACGGGCAAGTGACACGACCACGGCCGCTACGTTGGTTTGAATCTTTAGCCTCTTTATTTTTAGCCTTCAGGCTTTTCACTTTGCGCTGGCACTGCAACCAGGTCCTTCTATGGCCCCGTTCGGACATTTCTTTAGAAATTTGTTCAAAAACAGACCTGTTACGGTAAGAACCTTCAAGTTTTGCTTGGACCGAGGTGTTCCCCCAAATACCTAAAACCTCGCTATCCCTCCACTGGCCACCTGCATCCATGCTGTCCTCCATGTTTGTTTTTATTCTGTTCCTTGCTCCCGCCTACTCTCCCCGCCTGTGACACTTTTTTTTCAATCAACTTTATTTACAAAACAGGCAGTGTGGGTCAGAATGACGTCAAAGTCTCATTCAATGCGACCTGGCTGTTCAGACTGCGGTCGCATTCAAAAAAATCCGATATGTATCGGATTCAGTACCACATTTGAAAGTGGCCTGAATCTGATTCGAAAATATCAGATTCAATGTGACTTGTGCTGTTCACACTGTCAAAGGCAAATCAGATATGGGTCACATTTGAGTGAAAAAATCGGATTCAGGTCACTTGTAACTGCAGTGTGTAGTAGTGAGACATGGAAGGTAGTGACACATCTACCATTCTTGGTGTGTATGTTTGGGTTTAGGACTAAAAGATTGTAGATTAGTCTATTTTGCAGTGTCTGGACTGTAGAGGAGGTCAGCACTGCTTACTGAAAGAGCCAACAAATGTGCAGATGTAGTGGATGACATTAAAGCTGCTGCAGTCTGTGGCTGGATATGTTGGTCTTACCTCAGAGATGCTGGGCTGAAGGGCTCCAGCTTATCTCTGAGCAGTGTGGGAGAGAGGATGCCTCAGGTGTGAGGTGTGGCAAGCAGGCTAAAGCTCTTAACCCCACTCTCAGAGGTACCACACACACACACACACACACACACACACACACACACACACACACACACACACACACACACACACAGAGTATTTTACTCCCTTGAGCAACACCATGACTGGCTGCAGGTAACAGAGTCGAAGGTGAAGATAAGACGGCTTGTGTGGCATCATCTTGTAGGATCACACCGTTTCCTGTGTGCGCTCTTTTTTTTCTCACTGGCTGTACACACTGACACACACACACACACTCACACACACACATACTGCATATGGCCCCAGAAAGCCCCTCTAGAGCTCCACAGAGGGCTATCAAGGCCTAATTAATGGCGGGTGCAGTTATGTTTTATGATAGGACATAATCGGGCTCTAATTAGTGTGAAATGGGGCCCAGTGGTCTGATTTATGGCCGGTTAGGATGATCACTGGGTGGTGATTTAAGAGCCGACATCTCAATCTCATGTACTTGTAGTTCCACTCCAGCCTTCACAACATGTGCAAAGGACTGTGGGGAGAACACAGGTTCAGCTCTGTGCTGTTCGTGTGAATTCTGAACATTTTGGGGACAGACCTAACTGTCCAACTGTATGACTTATTGTGTATAGTACATGCAGAAATGGATTTCACAGAATAGTTTAAGAAATGTTTGTGGCAGCGTTGCCCAAAGTCAGGGTTTGGACCCAAATGGATCATAGAACCGTCACCAACTGGCTGAATAAAATGCATACAGCAATTCCTCTAATAGTGACAAGCAGTGTGAAATGAGGGACAGGAAGCAACTTTCAATTATGTTAACCCTTTATTGACATTCAACACAAGGGACAAAAACTTTAGATCAGGAAGTGTGACAGCCACCTCACTAATGCTTTAAAAAAAAACAGCACAAAAATGACATTTAACAACATAAACCACCATGTTCTGAAGAGAACATAGTGCCAACACTACGAAAGTAACGTCTGCATTTTGGAATATGAAACAGCTAACTTTCAGACTACTCAGTCCAGGCATGATGGGAAATTTGGGCCATCACTACAATATTTTAAAGCCTCATTTTGATCCGCTCTCAATCGCTCTGTTAGGCTGGAGATATACTTGCTTTATAATAACTGGTGCTGGATATGCACTGTCCAGGACAAGAAGACTCTGCAGCAGGTGATTAAAACCACCCAGAACATCACTGGCAGCCATGTACAGAGCATCAGTGATACCAGGGAGGTGAAGTGTCTGTGCAGAGCTCAGAGGCTTAATTCATTCCCAGCTCTCCACTTTGGAAAATAGTTTGCTTTATTTTTATATTTTGAAACAATCTACTGTATATTTACCATTGTTTTTGTGAGAAGCAAAAAAGAACAATAAATTAATCTCACTGCTGTTAATAATGATAAATAAATCTGCTTTGGACCTTTTTAACTATTTGTTTACATATGCATCAAGACTGCCTCGCATATGTTATCTGTTTGGAACACTGCATTGTTTAATGTACATTTACTGTCACAAGACTACTTCACTGTTAAACTTCAAAACTTGTTTGTATCTCTCTGCTGTGATCGACAACACCTGTCTGTCCTGAGTGCAGCCATGGTATTCTCTTTTTTTCCTTTCTGTCTTTTGCTTATCCACAAGCACTGCACACACACTCTGCCACACTCACACCACAATCATATACATCGTGTTGATGGAAAAATAGCTTGGGGGAAAAAAAATACACAGAACATTTGGTTGCTCATTTGCTGATGGATGCTTTGCGCTGTGCGCTCTCATCACGTGAAATGATGTGACGTTTGCATTCTAGACAAGGGGCCTCAGAAGGTTTATAAATGTCTTTCTACAAAAAAAGTAGGTGAAGTGTTTAATCTGGACTCATTGTTTAAAACACAGTAAAACAGCAGGGACACTGAAAACCTTAATATGATGACAGTTTTTATTCTCCTATAAACAGACACAAGTCACATAATACTTCCTGCTTCTGCTGCTTTAGCTCTGCTCGTTAAACTCTGAAAGTGTTTTTAGAGAAATCCCAAAGTGGTGCTAATGCAAGATGCATGCAGGGCAAGGCAACTTCTCTACTTGTTACTCCTGTATGTTCTCATTTCCAGAGATCAAACACAGTTGCCCACAAGACTAAAAGTGTCATTGTGTCGAGTGTGTGAATGGAGGCGTCCAGCGGGGATGCAGCGCATCAAGTTTTTGATCATCAGAGGATCAAAGTTTGACAGAACAGAGTGAAAAATTTTTCAGTGCTCATGTATTCTTCATGTTAGAGAATATCTTGGAGGACGAAGATATTTCAGGCCATATTTTGCAGCGCAGCCCCATCATTTTCTCTGCAGGATCAGACACGTGGATCTGCTCTGTGTCTTTATTTCATCACTCACAGCTCCCCCAGCTTTTAAGTCTCGAGCAAAAAGAGAATGAGAGGAGAGTTACACTCTGTGAAGACTGTTTGTGGGAGGACTGGGCAAGAAATGGCAAGAGAGGTTTCTTATATGGAGGAAGTTCACAGATTGTAGAGCTTACCACAGCAAAGTCCACGCTTTGAGAACAAAAAGAGGCGAGGGCCGGATACTGTGGCTGGACTTTACTCCTCTCACTGTACTTCTGTTCTCCCTCTCCTCCGTGTGTGTATGTGTGTGTGTGCATGTGTGTGTGGGTTGTCTCTCTCCTTGTTTCCCCTCCGGCGTCTCCCTGACTTTTAAACTACCTTGAACGGAATTATGTTTCCAACTTGAGAGAGCTCATAAAGTAGCAGAGTGTGGAACAGCTCTGTAGACCCTATTTACCAAACCTCTTCTGAC
Organism: Lutjanus campechanus; assembly: GCA_027495735.1. Lineage (NCBI taxonomy): Eukaryota > Metazoa > Chordata > Actinopteri > Lutjaniformes > Lutjanidae > Lutjanus > Lutjanus campechanus. The sequence continues at coordinate 16,348 of JAJHUR010098681.1, read as the reverse complement.
ACGGGTTGAATTAAAAAACCACAGACCTCGCTCTAATCCACACACACACAGGCACACACCTCTACACACACACACACACACACACACAGTCACACATAGGAAGGCAAATCAAATCAAACAGGTGAATATGTCTGAATGTGAAAACCTGTCTATACCAGACTTGGCCTGATTTTTTTTTTTTTTTTCCAGATTTGGTGTTCCTTGTGATGGATTACCTCTGCCTTTTCCTCTGTCTTTTTAGGTTTCTTTTATTTGAATTGCAGCATATCAGTTCTTTTTTATGTATGCAACCTTTCAGTAGAGAAGAAACAGTTTTTATCTATTTGTTGACAAATTTTGTTTTTGTATCCCATATCGTCACTTCCTGGTTGCTGTACTTTCACTTCTTCTCCTTTTGGTGACATCACATCTTCTTTAATAATGTTGGAGCTGTCACAGTAAATGAGGGGAAATTCATTGTGGGAAGACAACAATATGCACAGTATATATTCTAATATAAAGAAAACTTAAATACATTTCTTGGTCTTATGTATAGCTGAAGAGATGGACACTAGGTGCAAAATAATAAAGTCCCACGGGATTCAGGATTCCTGTGGGATTCCCGTAGGATGGGAGCCAATTTCACTTTTCATCACGGGACAGGGACAGGATAGAAAAATAAAGTCAGCAGAAGCTGTCGTTGTATTTTCTTTTTTATTATTCTCTCCTGTCTGATTTGGTGGCTGGTTGCAGCCACATTGCCCCTCGAGCATCACTTTGGCAAATGCAGGACTCCAGTGCATACAGAAGAAGCATGCACTTCTCTAGGAATTACTTGTGTGTGTTAAAGTCCTCCTCCAGTCATGTTTTAAACAATATAAAATCCTCTGCAAGAAGTAATAAATTGTATGTATATTTTCACATTCAAATACCTTGTTCAAATGGCTTACCTATAGCTCTACACCTTGTCTTCATTTAGTATTCAAGACTTCATGAATATGCAAATAATCCCCGCCCTCCCCACCCCGAAGCCCCGCCCCTACTACACTAACCAACTGCATTGTGCACCAGTAGCTGCACTTGGCTTTGCCTCTGTTCTGCATAACTTGACTTAACTGGCACATTAAAGTCTCTGTAAAGCAACAATAAATGGATGTTCTAGTTGTGTAAATTTGTCACACAACAGAAGCTTGTTATTAACCACCCAGACAAAATTGAATCATTAAAAAAAAGCAAAAAAAAACGCTCAGTATATAAAATTAGGTCTCAAAATCATGAAAAAATTAGCAGTTTTGGGAGTGGGAGTGTGTCTGCTGCACTGTCTCAGTGTCAATCACCACTGCAACCTGAAAATGGCCTTAAACATGGACATTCTGTCCACAGCAACTTTATTGGACATGTCCAGACATGTTTGAGCCACCAGAGCCAGAAGACAGTGTCAGGATGATATATATTTTTTCTTCAGTGTCGGGTTGTTGGAACTTAAGTGAGCTGAAGTGAACTGTTGGCTGATTTGGACTGAGAGAGTCACTGAAGGTACATTTGTAACTGATAGTTGGGGAGGGTGAGGGGAGGGAGTTGCAGTGTCGTTCATGTGTCGCTTCGTGGGGCTTATGTAGTGTTGGGTGACCGTGGCTCCAGCGTGTCACCTGGGTGTGTTTCAGGCTCACCAAAAAAATCTTGAACACAGAAATCGTGAGCAACAGTTTAATGGTGTAACACAACAGTTCAGTATGACATAGTTGTCAGTCTTGTCACACGTTCAGCAACCATGTTCTAACATGTATAATGTTTTTGAAGGAAAACTCCCCTTTTCCTTTACACAGACTTTAAATTCTAACACTAGAGAGGAACCTCCAGAAATGACACTACAGCGTCATAATTTGAAGCACAGGGCCACTGACCACGCTGCTGTATTTGACACATTGGGAGTGAGACTTTATGAGATTAAATTAGTCTCATAAAGCGGTAGCATGGCTGAGCACTCTGAGTGGTGAGTGCAGCAGCAGCAGTAGTTGCAGTAATCTGACAAGAAGCAGTGTGGTAATAGTAATATTTAAGACTGGACTGATTGCTGCTGACTGGATGCTGGTGTGTGAATTAATCCTCCTCTGTGTCCCACAGTGGGCACACCTGGATCACTGGACCAGGTGGCTTTGAGCCAGTTCACCACTGTGCCATCACCACAAGCATCATGAACTGAGAATGTGCTTGTGTGCACATGGCACATGGTGGTGAGATGTACAGTAATGGATGGCACACAGAGACGGTGATAGCCACATTGTGGTGATTTGTTTCATTTTCAGCCTGCTGCTGTTCTGCCGTTAACCAGCCTCTAATTAGTATGTGGAAATGCTGAGGCTGTCTGTACTTTGTCTCAATGTAGGTGTGTGTGCGTGTGTGTAAACGGGCTGTCTGTGTGGTGATTTGTTTTTAGTTAGTTTGACCAGCCCTGCAAGGAGAGAACTGATTGTCTTTTTCATCATCAGGAACAAGCGAACCTCCCTCTATCGTTTAGGAAGAACATAGTGTGAAGATGCTGTACTGGGAGTCAATTGGATGACTGGCTCTAGACAATGAGGTCAAAACATGCAATAATGCAAAATATCTGTTACATTTCCGCTATTTAGCAATGTCACTGTGACATAGAAAAAAAGAGCCCCAGTGACCGGCTGGTCAGCGCCACATATCTGATCAATATACACACACTCAGACACATGCTTGCATGAAGTTGGCATCAGCGACAGATTCCAAGAACAGGATAAAGAGAAGACAGACAGTCTACAATGAGACAGAGCAGCTGACAATGTCGCAGAACAGCCATAAACTTTGTAGCTCTTCAGGCTAATCTTAGCCAGCAGCAGACTCCTGTTCACAAAGGGACACTTCCTGTTCTCACTGAAGAATAAACAACCTGCTTTTCAAACATTTTATCATCCAGACTCGTTTAACTTCTGCATGTGTTTTTCTCACTGCAAAGTTTTACTGCAGCAAACTGTTGCACCACATCTGTCTCTGGTTTGTTTACATCTGCTTCCGCAGGGGATCGAAATCCTGTGAGATTCAATTATCTCGCGAGATCACGTTCCCCCTGTTCATAATCTTAATATAAAACTATAATAAGCCCTGGCTGTAACCTGGAGGACTTTGGAGAAAATGTAAAATAGTATTGAATGAATAATTAATGAATATTGAATGAATATTTAATAGCCGGTGTTTTATGATGAACATCTAATTACATTTTTACAAGAAAAGTTGCAAAAATGTTTGTGAATGCTGTCAATTATAGTTCTTAGAAAGACTGAAAATCAGAATCAGCCAAAATCGGAATTGGCAGGTCAGACCCTTAAAAAAAAATCGGAATTGGCCAAGGAAATTGAAATTGTCGCATCTCTAACCAAAACTACTTGGTGAGGTTTAGAATGGGTTGCTGAAACATAACCTAGTTGCTTTTGAGTCGACATAAATGTAACAGAATGTGTTAAATGGACATTTATTGTCTATCAATCACAGACCATAGACCCCTGAATTGAATTGAATTCAATTGAAATCACATTGTGGCAGACTTTGATATTGTATCATTGTCTAAAGAATCTAGAAGTAGCCTAAATGTTTAGATAAGTCAGTGTTGACTTTTGGTTTCACATGGGACTCCCCTGGGTTTGTTAGAGGTCGCGACCTAACAATAAATGCAAATATGGGTCAAACTAAGCTATTTGTAACGACCTATATGCTTTTTTCCTGCTGACAACTAGCTGATATGGAACAATGAACAATGTTCTGACAAACAAATTTATGCCATTATTGTTCTTGTCTGGTCAAAGTCTGCTTCTGGCATTTATTTATATCCTGACATACTGTCCTCCACAGCCTATAGGCTTAATTGCATCTTGAAGACTAGCTTTCATTTGTGAGGACACAAACAACCAATGGCCTGACGATATGCAATATACTGTATATAGGCTGGTCATTATGTCCACATGAACATCTCATTTAAGCAACTATGCAAGTACTCATAAATCTCTGTTTTTGAAGCCTACTATAGTTTTTTCAACCTAATTGCCGAGGCAGAGAGAAGAACAACCCTGGGGCGTTGTGGTGATGTAACCATCAGGTAGGCCCAGAAAAGAGAAACCCTGCAGGCAAAATAAGAGAGAAGCCGTCAAAAAACAGGAGAAGGGAAAAATGCAAAGTCAATCAAACCACAGTGGTTTCAACAAGAAAACACTGCAGAGAGCAGGGAACACTGTGATTCAAGTTTAATATAAGCAGTAAAATCATCTTTAATTAATGGGATGTTAAGAGGAGGTTAGCTAAGCCTTCTGTCCGACTGCATGGGGCAACGCTGAGCTGCTTCTAATTGGGGATCACAGTGTGTGGAGTCTGGGATTCTTGGTGTGCCGATAATGTCATATAATTGGAAAGAAATCTGTCACACAGACAGAGGCGAGGCACCAGACCCTCCAAGGCTTGCACTTTAAAGATAGATTAATTAACGGACGGCTTCATTTCTCTAATTGTGTGTTCCCAGATAACGAGTTTAGAGTTGAGCCAATTATCTCCTTGCTCTTGCCAACCCATTTTTCCGGGAAGGGTAAATTTGAAGCCCTCCGCTACACTTTGAGGTCAGCTTAGATTTACAGAGGCCAAGTCGCATTGATGAGAGGGAGACAGAATTGAATTGTGCTAAATTAATGAACTCTGCTGTGATCTTTTTTCATCCTCTCATGTCTTTTTCCGCCATCTCACCTCGCCTCCCCCGTCCTGAGGAGCTTACCTTTATATTTTTGTATCTCCTTTATTCTGCCTTTGTTTTCTCATTATCTCTGTTCGTCTCCTGTCCTTTTGATTTTTCTTTTTCTCTTGTTGATTTGAAGATCAAGCCCCTTAATTCTCCTCATTACAAAGCCTGCTCTCTTTCTCCTCACCGCAGTTCCTTTCTCACACAGCCGACCATCCAAGCGCAGCTCGTGGGCTTTTAATTGACTTCTAGATCATTATTTAGTTAATTATACCCCCAGACAGATTGCTAATAAATATTGATATGAATTATTCAAACCATATGTATGGCTCTGATTGCTACACCAGGCTGAGTGGCACAAGGTGAAGCCTCTGAATTAGAAAACAGAGGGAGGGGAAGGAAGGAAAACTCCAGAATCTTGGACCCATCACTGCTCCAGCAAAGCTGAATTCCTGCTCGGAGAGAAGAAGGTAAATCATGTTAATGGTTTTAGATCAACACAGTGCTGCCGCTCTATGGAAGCTGTGCTCAATAATGGGGCGGAGATAATGGAGAGAGAGACAGGGAGAGAGACACTGATAAACTGCAGTGACAGAACACCACTGCTGTGTGTGAAGGCAGCCCAGATTCTCACTGTGATGATGTGTTTCTGGAGGTCGGTTTTGGAAAGTTGGTTAGTCTGATAAAAGAGAACAGTGTGTGTAGAAATTAAATAATTAACATGACGGTTCAGCCCATACTCCATTTTGGCACCACAGTGATCCATTTCACAGCCCCCGCATGCAAAATACAGCATACAGTTCTTTTCAGAGTTTTGAACAACCAAAAAACAAACACAAAATGTCTCCATACTGCTCATGTGGTGTAATCCAAGTGTCCATAAGCCGGTTGTTTTCTGCTGAAACTCCGGCAGTGTCTTGTGAACTGGAGATCTTCACCCATCCTCACATCAGCACAGGGGTGACTACATATTGAGTGAATTTTCATTTTTGGGTGAACTCTTGCTTTAAAGTCCTGCCTCTCTTCACTCCTAGATTTTCTTTGGTGTTTTGTTCTGTCGTTCTGTCATAGACAGGATCTCATTAGCAGTTTGAGGCGGCTTAGTAAACCCAGACCTCAGGGTCACACCAAAATTTGTAGCTCGCTGGTGTCGAGTACTGTACTTTGTACTGCAATCTGGATGTTTGTAGAACTGTCATGTGTTGGTGAAGTCTCACAGTATTTGGGGGGGTACTTGGTGACCGTCTACATACAATATTTAGTGGCTAGGTGTGTGGCAGTGAGAAAGTAAACTGGCTTGGAACTTCACTGTCAAGTTCTCTTTTAACACTCTTTACACAACTTCTGTCACGACACTGTGTCTTCCAAGAGGGACTGTTCAAAAGTGTGCGCCCTTCTATTTAAACACTGATTGCATCTTGTGTGATAATTAATTTTAAGTCTGCATAGATCTGGTAGAGTATTAGACATAATTACACACACACCCGAGACCCAAGGCAATATTACAGAACTCTAGCAGACCTGATTAGATCAAACGTAATCTGGATCTTGCCCGACTCAGTAACTAGGAAACGAGTGGACATGTGACCTCAGAAGACCTCTGACAAAGCACCTGATAACAGTTTGTATCCCTGGAAGGCCATCACAGGTGGTTGAAAGCCAGTTGTTGAATGTTGTGCGGGAAGATTTTCCCGGTTGTTTGGGTATAAGGACCTGCTGATGCTGTTTACTGTAGCAGCAAACTAAGCCTAACAAATATGTTTTGCATTCTCACCTCCCAGAGGATATACTTTGTGTTAATCATGTGGATTTTCCAACAATATTTTAAGTCTTTGTGTAGAATAGTTTAGTGTTGTCAGCTATTTTTCATTTAATCTTAGTCCTGTGTCAAATGTCCTTGTTAGTTTTTATCTAATTTAATGAACCTCATCCCCCACACTTTAGTCTTTATCTTACTCAAAGAAGATTAACTATTTGAATCTAGTATTAGTCACTGGCACTGTTGACATTTTAGTCTTTTTTAGTGTTACCATTTCTAAACCCTTTTTTGTCATTGGTAACTTTGACTTGCTTTTTGTAAGATAATTGATGTTTGTTGGTGCTGCAGTGGGGCCTCACAGCAAGATGGTTCTGTGTTTGAACACATCAGCCAACTGGGGCCTTTCTGTGTAGAGTTTGCATGTTCTCCTCTGTCTGTGTGGGTTTCCTCCAGGTGCTCCCATTTCTTCTCACAGTCCAAACAAATGCAAGTCAGTTATTGCTCTGAGGTGTGAATGTGGGTGTTTGGTTGTGAGGAACTGGTGACCTGTCAGTGTACACCATCTCTCACCTGATGTCAGCTATGATCAGCTCGAGCCCGCAGGACCCTCCAAAGGACATTTGGTTAAAGATAAAGGATGCAAGTTATTCCGAGTCCTGACTAGGACTGCATGATAGGGTAAAAAAGTAAATATTGCTATTATTTTGACTGAAATTGCGATTGCAATATGAGATACAGTTAGTAGGAATTATCATTTTTGCATTACAATTTTCATTTTTACTGAAAAAAAAAGTTTAATTGTGATGATTTGATATTTATTGAACCAAACTAAACCAAACAAAGATGTTTTCTTTCATCTGGAGAACAAAATTTTTAAGTCATCTCTGCAGCACTACAGGACCTCAACAGAGTTGGGTGATATGTTAAAAGCCCATGCATCAGCAATTGGAGATATCTTCGTCCCCCCTCAAATCTCCTCCCATCCTCTCAGATCTCAGCTGGAAGATGTGCGCAAGTGGGGAATTCACTTTTATGTTACGCATGCTGCGTACGTTCACTACGTCCATTAGACAAAATAAACTCACAAATTGTACAGAAATTACATGTTCTCACATTTATTTTCCACTTTAAACAGAGAAATGCAACCATTCACCTTCTGAATTCAAGTTTCTCTCTTTTACTGAACTAAGACGACCTTCATTGGCTCATTAACTCCTCGGAAAACACACTTTATTCAAAAACATGCAGAACTCACCAAAACCGTCTTTGTTAGTCTGTCCACTCTTCCAACAGTCACCAACTCTGGTTTGGTCAAATGGTAAATCCTTAATTCACTGTGTGAAAACAGTGTAGAGTCTGACTCTGCAGGCTGTTTTCCTCTCACTCGTCACCCAGCTCAGAGCTCTCATGGTCGGCTGAGTGGGTGTGTACTGCACCGCTGGATGAGAGTGTGGTGCAGGGCGGAGGCTGTCACTCTGCAGACTATTACATGAGCAGAATAAAATGACAAATATTGCCCTAAAATTCGACCAAAAAAAGCAATCGGCGATGGATTCAGCCCATCGTCGATAGATGATATATTCGTCCAATCGCCCAACCCTATACTTCATTATGATGCTGTGCTCTCACTCACTTTTCCTCTTTCAAAAAAATTGCAATTTGGTTGTTGTTCTGCAATTTGGACATTGCACTTGACCAGATTTGCAATTTCTATAATATTGCAATTAATTGTGCAGACTGCATTCAAAGTTTTTCTCTTTTAAACTACATTGAAGTCTATGTCTTCAAGTCCTATGTCCTGACCAGGACCTCCAGCAGCCATGTTAATGACTCTTGTCTGTCAAGAGTAGGTGAAAGCAGTGTGGCATTGATGTAGAGACACAAAACCTTGTGGGGAGGAGTTCCTAGATTAGGATGGATGGATTGGTCAACAAAGTGTGTCACTGACACAGGGATCCTTCCTATTCATTTCAACCTTGACCGTGAATGGACACTAAAGTCTCTAGCACAGAGACGTTTATGCTCAACTGGTATTGTTGCAGTATTCTACAGACAAAAGAGCAGCTTCCATTAAGTCTGGTACCTGCACCCTGCTGTTTAACTTTTTTCCCCGTATGGTAATTTCAAATACGTTGCCAAAATACGCAGTTGCTCATTGAACCAAGAATATTTTTCAAATGAAACGATCCCATGAAACATGTTATATTTGTCATTTATGTTGATCTTTTTCATGATCAGAACATACAATCAAAGTTAACATGAACGGCCAGTAAAATCAAGTGACAATATTTCTGTGAGTAAAGAGGAATTTGTAATTGCATTTATAATAAGTTAGATGAGATGATAAAGATGTTGAGAGCCTGGAAAATGTTTTGTTTAGATACCTTGAAAGTGTTTTAATTTTACACTTAACAGGCTGAAGAGAGAACGGAGAGTATTTCAGCACAATAATTATACTAACCACCGATGCCTTTTGGAGCTCTCAGGGCCGAACCAACACAGGATATGATGTCATTTTTGTCGCACTCCAAGCACACTACAGCAAACATAAATCCAGCTTAACGTAACCAAGTGTTTTTTGTAACCACACCATTGTTTTTGGAAGACACAATCAATTTCATCCTGCCAATACAAGACACCGGATTACAAAACGCTATTAAAGGTAACTTCGGTATTTTTCAACCTGGGCCCTATTTCCCCATGTGTATGTGTGTGTATGATTGATAGCTAAAACTCGTTTCAAAATTGGTGCGGTATTGAGGGACGCGGATGCAGCCAGCAGCCGCGAAACGAGTTATAACGGTAGATATCGGGGCAAATTCGTCCGTCAAAGTGTGCATTAAACATGCTTTTTTTCACCACAGTCCAGCTCACATCACCAGTGTAATCTCTGTCAACAGTATGCAAAGCGTCTCTCTTACCATTCACTCTGTGACGACATCTCACAGGATCTGTGCTTGTTGAAGAATGTCTTCATTGCAGTGAGTGGGACAGCTGTTTTCTTGAGGTGTGTTTGGTGAAGTGTTTCAGGATTGGATGTCTTCTCTTCTTGGGCTGGCAGTAGTCATCTTGAGAAAAGTGTGCACTGCAGACCCGATGGTCTGCCAGGCGCAGTGTTTGGACAGGAACGTTAGCATCCAGTTGTAGCACAATTAGCCACAACTTCAGCATGTTGCTGTGTGACAAAGTCAGCCTGTAAAAGCTGTACCGGCTCTCAGCATGACTCCTGTTTTCTTCTGGCAACAAACAAAGATCCCGCGAGATGTCGTCACACACAGCAAGCAGTAAGTGAAGCATACTGTTGACAGAGATTACACTGGCGATCTGATCCGGTTTGTGGTGAAAAAAAGCATGTTTAATGCACACTTTGACGGACGAATTTGCCCCGATATCTACCGTTATAACTCGTTTCGCGGCTGCCGGCTGCATCCACCTCCCTCAATACTGCACCAATTTTAAAACGAGTTGAAGCTATCAATCATACACACACATACACATGGGGAAATAGGGCCCTGGTTGAAAAATACCGAAGTTATCCTTTAAGGGTCATTTTTGAAGGTAGTGAGCAGCATGTTGTGTTGTTAAGCTTGTAAGAGTTTCTGATAATGTGACTTCCAGTTAAGCTTTTGGCTTCTCCCACTTGTGAAGGAAACACTGTGGTCCTCCCCTTATTGCTATTCCACCTGCTGGTGTCACCTGGCAGGCTGCTTGTCCTTGTTAAGATGTGTTACAACTACTAAATACAGAACAACTTTCAAGCAGAGAATGCCAACACCATGATATGCCTTCAGGTCAGTCATTAAAAACAAAAAGTGAAAAAAGAGAGGGAGGCAGTGGTGCCAAGCTCTTGCATGCTCTACAGCGAATACAGAAAGCAAATGGACGGAGATTGAGTGAAGGTAAGAGAAAATAAGGAAAGAAGATTGGAGGCATTAGTGTTGAGGAGTGGAGGGGATTTTCAGAGACGATTGGGAAAATAGGCCAAGCTTCCAAAAAAGAAAGACGAGGTTAAAAAAAAAGAAAGATGGAGAAAGGGAGAGGTATGTGTTGCGGGGAGGGGTGGGGGCAGGAGGAAATTGAGGCTCTTAATTGGCTTGTTAAGACTTGAAAGCGTGAGCTGGGAGAGCGGTGGCCTTGAGTTAGGAGTTTAACCAGAGGAAGAATGAGAGGAAAGAGAATGAACTAAAAAAGAAACAAATCCACATGAAGGAGTGTTAATGGGCAGAGAGAGAGAGGCAGAGCAAGAGAAAGAAGTGACGAAGTGAAGTTGAGACAACTTAGTTTAATTAGTGTGTGTTTTGGGGAGACTGATTGGGAGCGCTGGATGTCACGGTTGAGGTGCACAGGCTAGCAGAAAGAGATTGAGGTATACAGGTCACTGTTGTGTGTGTGCATGTTAGAGTGTGTGTGAGTGTGCAGATGTAGGTGTTTTGGTATGTGTGTGCACTTTTCAGAACTACGGCCTGGGGCTGATGAAGCCATTAGGGCTCGGTCTCACAGCCAATCAATCACTCTGACACCTCAATAGGGGAGCTGGATGGTCATTCTTCAAAATGCAGCCAGCCCACCTCGCCCCCTCCAATAATCGCTCCAATCATTCAGTAGCCAGGTCTGAACTTCCAACCTCAGACCGCCAAAACCCCGCTCCAACTGCAGCGTTTGCTCATTTGCTTGTTTGTTCTTGCTGTTCCTCTCTGCCCGATGCTACCTGTTCAGAGAACAAACAGATTTTCTAGCATGCTTTAAATTTGACTGCATGTTGACACAAAGAATATTTAAAGAAAAAAACTCAATAACTGACTTAAGGTCCATCTGAAGTCAAAATGCAGGTTATTTTCTGCCACATGGACAAGTCTGCTCTATAGACTGAATGTCCTGCATTTCTCCCAGAAGGAGAAAAGTACATTTAATATTCTGTGTTCCCACAAAGACACCTTGTTTGTGCATCAGATATATATTTTTTTAGAGAAATTCTTTGCAAATAGCTGATGCAATCATTTTATTTTAAAGTTATTGGCATTAAGTGGAAATGTCATTGGCTGATGGTGATACTAACCAAGATCTCCCTTGAAGTCATTCTGTCTGTTTCTGGATGTTTTAGGTAGTCTAATGGTACGTAGTTGGTCCGTGGATGAACCTCCAGGATTTGATACACATGTAAACCACAGACTAAATGCAGCTATGATAGTGTCAAATACAGATTTACTGCCACTGTAATACTTTCTTAAATCTTGATGTGGTATTGCAGTGAAAAGACAAGACAGATGTACACTGTGTTTTACTTACAACCAGACTAGATAATAACCAATAACCAGAATAATAACCAGAATCGGTTTTATTGCCAAGTTTTCACATACTTAATGGAATTCTTGCTGTGGCACATACAGTACATGCATAGCAACAAACATAATGCTAAAAATATAGTTAAAGATTAAGGCAGATACTACTTTTTTTTTGCAGGAGTGCAAAATGTTTGAATGTTTGCCATCGAGTGAAATCCTACAGGCTGTGATTTTGGGCACTTTCAGTTGTGTAACTGGGAAACTGAATATGTTTGTCATCATAGGAATAGATTATACGATTGTGATGTTTACTGCAACAGCAGCTGCATCTGCTGCCTTTCCTTTGACATACAGCTCAGAGTGGGGTTTAGAAGAGGCCCATAGATTTGCAAGACAAGATTTGTACGTATTCACTGTGCACATTGTACAACCTCAGTTTCAGATAAGTTGGTGAATGTTGTGTGAAACATAAAAACAAGGTTACAATTATTTGCAAAAACTTTTTGACCTCAATTCAATTGAATACAGTACAAAGACCAGATATTTAATGCTCAAACTGATAAAACTTTCTTCACTTTTGTTTACTATTTTCTTTTGTAAATATACACCCATTGTGAATTTGATGCCTGCAACAGGTTCCAAAAAGTTATGACAGGTGCATATTTAAAGAGGACCTATTATACTCATTTTTGGGCCGTTGTACTGAGTCTTGGACTCCTATAGAGCAGCTACACACGATTACCTGCACACAAAGCTTTGTAGATCTTCAGGACGCTGTACCTCTCTCTGCATCTCCTCCTTGTATTTCCTAAATCCCGCGAAAACGGTCTGTGTAATTTACTCCACCCCCCAGCCCTCCACCATGTACGCCTCCCGCCAAGCCCACTCTGCTGTGATTGGTCACACTCCCGAGGACTTCTGAAAGGCTGCTGAGCTGCACCTCCTCATTGTGCAGGAGTAAACAGCGAACTTTAGAATTTCTCTTTTGAAAATGACAAGTTTTGAAATACAGCCGTATGTGTTGGATCCCAAATCTGATCCGGAGGTAGACTGGACAGCCTGAAGTTTCTCCAGAACAGAGGTTACTTCATGACGTCTCTGAATGGTAAGTAACGTGTTAGGCGGAGCTTGTTATTGTCATTACCTGCTTCGTTTTCGGCTAATCCAGCTTCGTACTGGCCCATGTTGACAAACAGTCCCGTGTGAAATGCGGTAGACAGACAAACGTGGAGGTATTTTTCTTTCGCTGGCCGGGAAAAAGCAACTCTATCCACTTCTGCCTGGTTCTTGCCTCTTTAGGAAAGCTAAACAAAGTTAACTTTCCCTCACACCAGAACAAACATTTTCTGGGAGCCATTGCTCAAACGTGCTAACACTGTGAAATCGTTGTAGACAGCAGAGCAGCGCACAGCGATACAACTTCTGAAGCAGAGCGGGGGAGAGGGCAGGCCTAGAGCATATGTCGGGGCATTCCCATATAAGTAAGTCTGGCACGCATCAACGTCAATGCGACCTCTTGTTTAAAAAAAGAGTGTAAAACACAGCGTTCAGAGCCATCCAAAACAGCTGCAGGGCTCACTTCCAATTGCACAAACCTCATTATTTGACGCGTTGGCATCGTTTAACACGAGTATCCAACATTGTAACAACATTTATAGGTCAGAAAAGAGGAAAAAGCATAATAGTTCCCCTTTAACATTGTGTTAAATCACCTTTTTGCTCTGTAAGTGTTTTGGAACCAAGGACACTAATTGTTGAAGTTTTGAAAGTGAAATTCTTTGCCATTCTTATATGAGTGCTCAACAGTCCTGTTTGGTTTCTGTTGTTGTATTTTGTGCTTCATAATGCATCACACATTTTCAATGGGAGACAGATCTGGACTACAGACAGGTCAGTCTAGTAGCCTACACAAATTTTCTTTTTCTTTCGTCTTTTTTTATGTTTTTGCTACAACGCCACACTTTTGGAACATGTGCAGAATCTTGGCATTATCTTGCTGAAGTAAGCAGGGATGTCTCTGAAAAAGACGTCTCTGGATGGCAGCATATGTTGCTCCAAAACCTGTATGTACCTTTCAGCCTTAACAATGCCTTCACAGATGTGACAGTTACCCATGATGCCATGGGTACTGACCAGAGCCGGCCCTACCCAATGTGGCGCCCTCGGCGAGATTTTATATGGCGCCCCACTCCATCAGCAATTTACATACGCTTACAAAAGAAATCGAATAGCATTGTTTTTACCATTGTCTTTCATTTATAAGATAACATGTTACCCAATTTACATGCTTAACAAATTACAAATAAATACAAACAAATCTGAAATACAATATAAATACCCTTACCACAATTTTTCTGATATGCATATTAGATTAGATACAACTTTATTGTCATTACAGTGAAATGTTGATTAACAGATGCAAAGAAGCAGTAAACTGCAGTTTAATATGACATGTGGGAATGATAAGTTATGGAGTATTAATAATAATAATAATAATGTGTACTTTAAGACTGATGTAAAGTTTAAAACAATTAACATGCTTTAGACAATTTGAACTGTAACACAACGAACTAGGGTTAAAAATCTGATATATAAAGGGGTGAAAAGGGAATAGCATTTTGATTGACTATTAAAGTGATATTCCACTTTGTGAGAATAACCCACTCAGTATGTACTCACCACTATGCTGATGTGATGATGGGTGAAGGTCTTCAGTTCACAAAACAATCCTGGAGTTTTAGGAGAAACAGGGTAGCAGCCTCATCCAGTACCATGGCAGAGATCGGTGACCACGGATAAAATTGGCGTAAAAACCTTTTGCGGTTAATTTTTAATGACGCGACTCGCGGACACTTGGATTACACCATGCTATTTTTAACGTTTTATCCGTGGTCACCGATCTCTGCCATTGTACTGGATGAGGCTGCTACCCTGTTTCTCCTAAAACTCCAGGATTGTTTTGTGAACTGAAGACCTTCACCCATCATCACATCGGCATAGTGGTGAGTACATACTGAGTGGGTTATTCTCACAAGGAGGAATATCGCTTTAAAAGCAGGAAAAACGTTAGCTAGCCAGATGTAAATACAACAAATAATAAAAGCGTAGATTAGGCCAATGTAAACACCTACTGAGTAGGTTTAATCTCTACAAATGATCCATAACAGTTCAGACCCTCCATGCCACCCAGCTACAGAAATATAAAACTGCTTATTTACTGATTAGCATACCATGTTGAGGCTAATCGCTCAGAGGCAAGTTAACAGTACACTGTGCTAAATAACTGATGCAGTACAACTGATGCTTTTTTTCTCGATTTTGTGGCGCCCCCTGGAGGCCACGGCACCCTTAGCATTTGCCTATATTGCCTAATGGGCCAGCCGGCTCTGGTACTGACACACTCCCATACAGTCACAGATGCTGGCCTTTTAACTTTGCGCTGGTAACAATCTGGATGGTCCTTTTCCTCTTTAACCCAGAGGACATGATGTCCATGATTTGTGAAAATCTGAAATGTGGACTCGTCAGACCACAGCAGACTTTTCCACATCGGTCCATCTCAGATGAGCTCGGGCCTCAGAGAAGTCTGCAGTGTTTCTGGATGTTGTTGATATATGTCTTTCTCTTTGCATGGTTGAGTCTTAACTTACATTTGTAGATGCAGTGACAAACTGTGTTTACTGACAAGTTTTCCAAAGTGTTCCTGAGCCCATGTAGTATCCTTTATACAATGATGTTAATGCAGTGCTGCCTGAGGGTCAAGGTCACAGACATTCAGTTGGTGTTTCTCTGGTTCTCTGAATCTTTTAATGACATCATGGATTGTGGATGGTGAAATAAATTCCTGCAAACATTGTTCTTAAACCGTTGGCCTAATTTCAGTTTTTTCACAAAGTGGTGAACCTCACCCCATCCATGCTTGTGAACGACTTTCAAGGACACCCTTTTAATACCCAATCATGATTCTGTCACCTGTTCCAAACTGGTGTTATCTGAGCATTCCACAACTTTCCCAGTCTTCTGTTGCCCCTGTCTCAACTTTATTCAAACATGTTGCAGGCATCAAATTCAGCTTGGGTTAAAATCTTCACTCTTGCGAGATCTTTCATGAGTGTGGGGTTCCCTTCTAGACACAACCTCTGTGTAACAGAGTGCTGTGTCTTGTACTTTGCCTATACTTTTTTCTTGGGCCTGTGCTCAACATGTTGTTGTCCAGGGGGGGTAAAACAAATCGCTTGGGTTTTCACTAGAAGCCAAAACTATTTTCAGACAGAATAATTTAGCATTGTTTTGTTCACATCATCTTTACTGAAGCCATACTGTGTTCACAGAATCAGTGTGGCATCTTTGTCTGTGTACCAGCTCTTCCTCATTTGCACCTGAACCCCCTGCTGACGTTTCTCCAACGTGTTGTTTTCTCAATCCAAGTTAGCCTGGGAGCTCATCGTTAATGGAGTCTTTCAAAACAGCCAGGTGCAACAATGCTGACACAACATTCTTTGTTAGAGCCCCCACAGAGGACACACACACACACACACACACACACACACACACACACACACACACACACACACACTCAGAGAGTTC
>JAJHUR010098678.1:0-10533 GCA_027495735.1 Lutjanus campechanus | reverse complement strand
CAGATGATCCTACTGCTCTTTCCTCACTGTGGACGGCAGCATCTGTTAAACAGCTAACATATAAAATGAGCAGGGAGGACAGCTGTTCCCTTATCTATTGCAGCTAATTAGCTATCTGTTGAGGGCCAGTCAGAGGCACACACAGATCAACTGTGAGCTAATAGCTTTGTTCTTTCTAATCCCACATGCTATCATTGTGTGCTGTTTATTTTTCCCACCATAATGATGTTTATAATGGATGTAGGTTTGCACCACACTTCTATTTTCAGATGTATTTGGCTCTGTTATCCTGCTAATGTGGCACTGAGGCTGCAGCTGAATGAGCTCTAATGGCTGAAAGGAAATCTGCTCAGTTCAGTCGGGCTCTGATTAATCCCTCCAGCAGCCATGTTGGAGGTCAGACCGGTTGGTCAACTGACTCGACATCTGAGTCTGGGTCTGACTGGGAATCAAACAAGTATCTGCCTGATGTGGTTTTGCTTAGAAACAAAGCAAGCTTTGCTTTCTGGCTCAGCTCTCTTTTCGTCACAACGGTGCACTAAAGCAGGCGCAATACTGCTCCTGCTGCTTTGATTCTCTGGCTCACGCTCCACTGTCCCCTCACTCGAGAACAAGACCCCGAGACACTTGAACTATTTCACTTGGGGTAAGGACTCATTCCCTACTCAGAGTAGACAATCTGCCAGTTTGGTGCTGAAAACCATGGCCTCAGATTTAGAGGTGCTGATCCTCATCACAGTCACTTCACACTCAGGTGCGAACCGATCCAGTGAGTGCTGGAGGCCACAGACCAACGATGCCATCAGGACCACATCATCTGCAAAAAAAAGCGATGCAGCCCACTGAACTGCAACCCCTCCCCTCCACACCTCAAGATCCTGAATGCACATTGTCAGAAAAAACTGAGTATCTGTAACTGAGTTTTTATTTTGCAACCTGGCCCATATTTTGCGTGTCAGTGACTAATGGGGACGATAATTTTTGAAACTGGTCCAGTATCGGAGGAAACTGCTGCAGTTGTCTGCTGTGAAACTGAGCTGCAGTGTAATCCTTATGGCCAACTGCACATCACAAAAAAAAGTTCATTAAAAGTTTTTGTTTTTGTATCTGACAACATTATGGAGAGGATCCCTACAGAGACAGAGCTTTTCAGAGTAAGATTTGTTTTGTTTAATCAGAAACAGGCTCTTTTATTGCTCTCTAAACTGGACTGAAACAATAAAACTCACCTCAACTATCTTGGTTCATTTTTCCACTTTTCCAACAATCACCAACTCCGGTTTGATGTGAAAATACTCTGGCTGTTTCATTTGTTTCTGGTTAAACAAAACGTTCCATTTCTGTAGAGATCCTTTCCATGATGTTGTCAGACACTTAGAACAACAATCTGAGCCTGTCAGTAAAAAACAAGCACTTTTAGTGGATGTAGACTGTGTCTTAGCTTTACTTCTGCAGGTTGCAGGACTCTTCTGCAATACAGGACCAATTTCAAACACTGTTGTCCCCATCATACATTTTAATAGGGTCCAGGCTGAAAAATAATGAAGTTACCCTTTAAACAAACTAGATTTCTCCCCCGGGGAGCTCTGCTGTAACTTCCTCCAGTGTGAAGTAATTGGTAGTTTGCAAAGTTGTTTTTTTTTCAAAAATCTTCTTCAACACTGCATATAAATATAAACTGACCCTGTGTTTACTGTCTTCACTGAGACAGAAGAAAATAACAAGACTCAGAGAAATAAAGCTCAGCTTCATGAAGGGAAGAGATGCTGAGAGAAGAATGAAGGTGGGTGACTGAGTGATGAAGATGAGAGAGGAAGAGCAGGTACTGACCACTGTGACCACGATGCTGGTTAACACAAACAAAAACTGACCTGATGACATTTAAACGGTGGAATTACTACACAAATATACATGTTCATTGTTAATTACATTGTTTGCCTTCGCCGGGGACAGAAGCACGTACAGTTTCTTTTTGTCGGACAGGATTCTGTAGAAACAGCCCAGGCTTGTCTCCTCGTTGGTTAGTGTATCTGATTGCACAACAACAACCATTCAGGTCCTGAGCTGGCGTTCCCATACAGACATGACATCACATGAAAACTATGAAAATTAGTATTGTAGAATATATTATTTGCATAACACACAATTTGCTTTTGTTTGTATTCTTTAAGGCAAATTTATATGATTCAGATCGTCAGGTCATTGCATCCAATAAAATATTGAATTTGCAAGTGCAGAACATGATGTGCAGGAGTCTTTTTCTTTTTATGTCTCAATTCAAAATGATACAAACTCCCAACACAACAATGAAATGAAGAAGGTGGACATAATGAGACAGAGGCACACGCTGTGAATACAGAGGGAGAGAGAGACGAAGGAGAAGAGAGAAATGAACAGAAAGGAAGCGATGTTGAAGTCAAAGAGACAAGAGGAGATGAAAGACGGGGAGCAGGTTACGGGAAGCAGAGATGAAGCTCGATGGGAGGTGACAGCAGGAGAAGAGAGAGGAACGAGAGGTGAGGCAGCTGATGTCAGTCAAAGAGACACATTTCTACATGAAGACAATGGAGTGGACGTGCTGCTGGGTCTCTGTGAGGATCACATGCAGGTGTTCTGTGCTTGTTCCATGCGGTGAAGGGCTCATTATGTGGGTGGAATATGATCTCAATCAGCAGGTCTGCTGACAGAAACCCTGATGAAAACCTGTGGGATGGTTGGTTATTGTAAAGTTCTGATGAAATGAAAAATGCCTTTTTGTCCCTTTAAGATTATTCCCAGTCATACTGTGCTCCTATTCAACAGTATCTGTGGTCTGGATATCATTTAAAAAACAATGATTATTTCAGGACCAGTACCTTTAACATTGATACCATCACAGTACTTCATTTGATCTTTTTTTACTTCATCCATTACCCATCATGTCCTGAAATAATCCCTCACATTTTATACTTATTTTATATTTATTGTTATCAGACACCACAGACGTGCAGGACAGACATTCCTGCGAATGTTTTGGTGGCATGCAGGTTTTTGTTTGACTGGAGACGTTTCAATTCAGTCAAAAGCAAAAAAATGTTATACAAATGATTGGTGGTAATTAGTCAGGACAGAAAGTCTTTGCTGCTTAGATTCTACGGGGAGATTTTGTAATCCAGAGGCATCTAATCTGAGCAGCTGCAAGATAAATCACACCGCGGGGTCTGCTGGGACTGATGAAACGATGAAGCCGATGAATCTGTGGAGACCGGACACACAACGACTAAAGGCAGTGAAGGAAACGTTTAAAAAGACAAATGTCTTCTGGTCAACAGAACTCCCAACAGAAGGGACATTCCTGTCTTCAATAGAGATGCCTTCAGGAGCTACAGGAAGCTACACCTGCATTGACTGCAGTGGATGTGAGAATCTCTTACTTGGGCACATTTGTTGCCTTAGAAGACAATGTTCACCTGATCTATGCAGAAAAGGCTCAGACAACTGGATGAGCTGCTGTAATCCCAGTTGGCTTTGAGTGAGGCAGATTCAGATTCAGAGTCCCTGAGGTCACGGATGAGGATGCAGTGGACCAGCAGGAGATTCTGACGACGGACTGCACCGGCTTCAGTTTTTTTTGCCGGCTCAAAATCATAAGAAATGTGACTTATTAAGGGCTCATAAGGCATTTCAAGTTCATCTTCCTCAATTTTTTATAAGCATGCGTTTAAGCAGCCCTCAAGCAACCAACCATATTATGTAGGCAGTGATGTTGCTCCAACATGGCGGCGCACTAGCTGGATAGCTACTGTAGGTAGAAATGACAAAAATAAAATCGCCATATCTTTGATTCTAACAACTTTTAAAATCAGGCTGGTTCTTCTAATATATACGAGCATTATCAGTCCAAAAACAAGAATGTTTCACGTCCTCTTTAATATATTTCAGTCAGACAACTCACGTTTAGGATGTTTATTCAACAACAGACATGATTTGAGTTTGGCGTCTAGGCTCCGACTCCATCACTCCCCGCAGCTTAGATACACAGAGATAAGGGGAGTGATGAGCAAATCTTGAACCGCCCCCGGAGCCTGCAGGTGGATGCCGGGGTGGTGGTGGGGTTAAAGAACAGGCAGCCGAGCTGGTGCAGGGCGGCCGTGCATTAGCAGCAGGGGAGGGAGATGGGAGGTACTGCAGTTTAAAAAGACCGCGAGATTAGAAGTGTGCGTTTGGTATATGGTGATG
Source organism: Lutjanus campechanus (assembly GCA_027495735.1). NCBI lineage: Eukaryota > Metazoa > Chordata > Actinopteri > Lutjaniformes > Lutjanidae > Lutjanus > Lutjanus campechanus. The sequence goes on along the minus strand of JAJHUR010098678.1, from coordinate 6,315 downwards.
AGAATGAGGTATGACACGTGAGGTTGGCGGAGCAGCTCGAGTTGACTGCCTGAACTAGCTCGCAGGTGTCGCCACATTTAACGGGAGACGAATGCTTTTTCGGACAAAGTTGTGATGTAGCAAACATGACTGATCAGTCGTTTCCCCGTGGCTCTAATAAATCCATGATGTCTCCACACAGATCTGATGGAACCTTCTTCACATTAATACACATTATTGTCTGATTTCCGTCCTGTTTTCTACTTTGTTTTGTGTTTGAGATTTGACTGGCGCTCTTAATTGCATCATCTTGTTGTGCAGGTATATTGGCGCCACCGTTTATCTCAATGAACCAGCTCCTAATAATCACACAAGAGGATCGAAAAAATGATCCAATCATTAATTTACTTGAAAATCTGTTAAAATTTGTGATACATTTGGATGGAAACACACCTTCTGTGTCTCAGAGGAATTTCTTCATAAGGAAATCTTCATTTGATCAAAGGAGCAGGGATTTAAAATGAAGTGATAACATGCTGTGAAGGCGAGATTCAGGAGGATGTAGTCAGGAGAACAAAAATGTGTTTTCCCCTCAGTCCTCACAGATTAATTAATAGACGTGAACTGGACGAACATCTGTATGTGCAGTTAGTTACTATATAAACCACGAGAGTGGAGCTGAAGCATGTGAAGCATTCTTAGGATGCTGCACCTGTTACAGAATCTATATTCTCTCAGATGGAGAAGTGGGCTCGTTAGGCTGAATATTTCAGAGGGCACTTCTATAATGGAGGCGGCACAATGAGCAGGTGAGTGAGCAGAGTGCAGCAGTGCATCACAGAGGTCACACACTTAACCTTGTGGTAGTCCAGGGATGCTCTGACATCCTCCTCATGAGGAGCTCCGTGGCTACCGCTGAGAATGTTGCAGCGTTTTTTTCTCTGCATCTGCTGTTTGGAACATGAGACAAAAAAACCAACATATTTGTTCATAATTAGATTTAAAAACGTGTCTGTGGGGTTTATTTCCCTTGAGTTGAATCTTTTAATGAAACATCATCAACATTCATTTTAGTCTCTTCTATCTGTGCAGATTGTTGATCATTCATTACATTTATGAGCTGCAGCTAACCATTAAATTCATTACTGATTCATCTGTTGACTATTTTCTCAATGAATCAATTAGTCGTTTGGTCCAGAAAATGGTGAAAAATGTTGATCATTGTTTCACAGTGTTTTGTCCAAAGATCCAGTTTATGGTCAGAGGACTTAAAGAAACCAGGATGTTCACATTTGAGCAGCTGAAATCTGATTTCTTTTTCTTTTTTTAATAATTCAAAACAATGAATAGACAGTCTTAAAAAGCTCATATTTAGATCAGAGAAATGTCCCCAGACGCCATGACAAGCTCAGTTTAACCCTGTGTAGGGCCCCTGCACCCATCAGCATTAAAATGACAAATAATCCTCCTTTAATGTCCAACAATCTCTTCTGTGCGCCTCTTTTTCAAACCACTTAATTGACAGATTCCATTAAGAAATTCTTCACCGTTTTATCATTAACTAAATTACAGGCATTAAAAAAGGAGACTATTTTTAAAATAAAATGAAGCTTAATTGGATTTGATTGGTGCAGAGTATTTTGATGCAAATGCAAAGTGATATTTGGTGCAGAGAGATCAATAACAACAATCAGCATCTTCATACTGTAACAATCAGTTCAATTTGTGGTGCAACACTGAGCTCATCTGCAGCTAAATGCATTTCTCTGAAAGTGTATTAGACTGAAAAAAAATCATGTTTCTATATGATACGACAGCAAATGATGAGTTCAATTGATTAAAAAGGAAAAAAGGGAAGATAAAAGCACGGGGACAGGGTAAAGAATGAGGCGGATTATTGAATAAAAGGAAGAAAATGACATCTAATTATCTGCTGTTGAAATAGTGCGCTGCTCCTGATGGAGATGTGAATGAATAACAAGGCCCGTCTGTTGGATGTGGGAGCACAATGTGAATCAGTGGAACAATCCGTCCGTCTGTCCATTAATTGTCCACCATGTTTATACGCCTCCATGTTTCCAGCAGGTCAGAAATTAATGATGAAAACTGCCCTTTAAAAAGTTCACATCGCACACCTGACATGAAATATGAGAGGAGGGAAAGTGCGCTCTAATAATAAGCCCTGTTCACATTCAGTTCAGTCAAATATACAGTGATAAACTGTGAAGCTTTTACAGAGCGGGTGAGAAAAAGGGAAGCTTTGTTTGATCACAAGCAAAGGGAGAAAGAAAAAGGACTATTTGTTGGAGGGTTCAGATGGAAACATAAAGCTCTTTGTTATTAAAGCAAAGGTAAAATGTATTTTTTCCAGGCATTTGTTAATTTATTTGACAGTGACATTGTAGAGACGACAGGATATGGAGACAGGAGGGAGTAGAGACGATGTGACAGCCAGCAGACGACAACACTGTGCAAATATCGCAGCGACACATGTAAACACATAATGCACATATTGTTACAGTTTCAACCATTTGGCAGAATGTCTTAAAAATATCAGTGTCAGGATGTGCATCAGCAGGAATTCTTGTCTTGTGTTCAAGTTGCCTGAAGTCTAAAGTGATCATCATCTCTGCAGCACTACACTACTTTGTTATGAAGCTGTTTTCTCAAATATTTTTTCCTTTTTCCAAATATTGCGATCTGGTTCTGTGATCTGGATATTGCACTCAGCCATAGTTTATTTTAATTGTGGTTAATTCTGCAGCTCTAGTTTGTGACTGTGGAGCTAAAATCCACACAGTTGGGTGGATGTATATTGTTAATTTTGTCATTGAAAATGTTGCATTCATTGACATCCTTTTATTTTATGACTAAATTGTGACGACAACGTAAATGCAAGATACATGCAGCAGGCATGAAGGTGGGCAGGTTGGTGTATGTTTGGTGAAAGCAGTGATCCGGTGAGGACTGGTGTCTTGTACTGCAGGATTGATTCGTGGATGGGTCTCAGGTGTGCAGCAGGGAGCAGGTGAGTTAAATAAAGACCAAATTCAGGGAGCCAGGGTACGTCCCCAGTCTCTTATTTGTCGTTTCCTTGCTCGGTCTGAAAGTTCTTCAGGTTCGCCATCACACAAGCCGTCCCAAGTCTCTAAATTCTGCTCAGAGGAAGTCTTTTAACCAGCTGACACGCCCCCTTACTGGCCATCATTTACTGAGTGATTAAAGTGTATCACTCCCAAGTTTAATATTTTATTTGTTTCCCAATTCATCATCCAGTTAAAAACCTGATCATTGCAGTTCTGTGGTTCTGTGGTTAATCTGCAGATCAGATGGTCTGGGTCATAAAAGTTAACGTTCTGATGAACAGTTGGTGGATCGCAGGTGAATTTGTGCACTTGGCATCAGAGCTGCAGCCACATTACTGCACACAGGGAACATCTGTGGCAGCTTCTCTCAATGTTAAAGTAAAACATGAAGGAAAACACACACATCAATACAAGACAATAAAAAAAATCATCCAGAGACCCAGAAATCTGTGTTCAGGTGGAGGATTTATGCACACATGCAGATTTAAATCAGCTCATCACTAAAAGTCACCACAAACAACCTTATCCATTTATTAGACACATTTGTCTTTTTATGACCTCTTATTTTTTATTATGATTATAATTAAAGTCACAGAGAACATTAGAGTCTGTCTCCCAGTGAGAAACTCTTTTTACATCATTAATCATCATTTCCTTTAGTCACAGCTGAAAAACATTGAAACATTTAGTTTAATAAAACATTACTTATGTTTAAAAGACATATTCTGAGTTATTCAATAATGAATTTACAAACAGAATATCAATAAAATACAAATGCAAAAAAAGACTAAATAATATAAACTCTGCCTCTGATCAGGACACAGTCAGTAAAAATCCAAACTGCAGACTGTTGTTCAGTTGCAGGTGTTTGTTTAACAGGTAACAGGCTGATGGTAACTGTGTCTTTATTAATATTAACACAACGCACATGTGTGCAGACACAAACTCCATCAGAAGTCTGTGCAGCTGTTGAAGCTGACTGACATTGTCATCGCAAACGGACGATGCTTCGTTTGATGCTTCAGAGGAAAGGACGTCTCCTGTGTCTTTAAACAGATTTCCTCGTGTCCCCTCTCCATGCACGGCCTCCTCACATCTCTCCATGAATCCTCAGTGGGAGGGATTAAGATGCAAGGACAAGGCAGAAGTGAGGGAAATGTGGATGAAATTTAAGAGACCTGGGCTGCCCCCACTGAGAGACAGACCGGGGCAGAACTAAAGACACAAGGTGGAAAAGAGCAAACACAAGAAACACAGGGAAAAAAGACAGCCATGTCCATGACACCTGGCTTTTAGTCAGTCTGTTAACACTGACCGCATACTGAAAAAAGACACAACAAAAGCTGTTTTTCTTAGTTGCTTTTCAATGTTTTGTAGAAGACCAAAAGCTTTAAATTACCTTCCTCCTGTTTCCTCCTCAGCCATCAGCCTGACTTCATGCAGAGTCTCACTCTCAACGTGCGAGTAGAGATAGATGAGTCTGTAAAAGGACGGAATTGACTTAGACTCCAGTAAACACTCAGCAAACACACACACACACACACAAAGTTAATGCACACTGTTTTGCTTCAGAGGTTGTGAGGGTGTAATGATGAAGACTGTGAAAAGCTGCGGAGGAAGAAAAGTGAACATGCTTGTCCTCGTATTCCCTCTGAAGCAGAAATTGAGGGAAGAAAGTAACAAAGAGGAGAGAGGACAGAAGACAGAGTGAGAAAATTCATCCTACAACAAACTCCAGCAGGTGATTTCACTTATCAGTTCCTCTCTGTGTTCCTCCCTCTGAGTGCTAATCAGTGGAATCACCTGCTATGGTCTGTGGCTCAGTAACAACCTCCATAAACGTCCAGCCAGGGCTCATCTCAGTGGCTCATATCCTTCTTTTATCCTCATACTTCTGTCACACAGCATGAAGGGATTCATGTGGCTGTTCTCAAGACCTTATTCAGCCCAGAAAACAGTGTGAAAGTGGACAGATTCCAGAACAAACCATGACTTTGTGCCACACTGAAAGCCATCTGTCCCTCTTCATGAATCTTTTGGTTCTAGAGGCTTGGTGAGGTGGTTCAGACTCACAACTGTAGCTGGAACATTAACATGAAGGAGCTGCTCAGTCACAATATCTCCCTCAGCTTCTTTCTGTTTTCTCTGTACTGAGCTTTTTACTTCACCCTGGAATTTGGTTCTCAGGATTATTCATTTCACTCTAAACGTTATATGTTCCAGCATGAGCACATAGGATGGTTTTTTAAACTTTAAAGGACATTTTTGCATAGGTATTTTAAGCTTTTAGCATAATTTCATATTGTTTAGTCTGGTGCAATTTATACACGGTCAACATGATGAACTAAGTTAAGTTACGTACATGGTGTAATTTAGGTCCATTACATAAGTTATATATTTTAATGGGACACAAATTTCAGTCTCCTGAGGGCTGTGCTGCAAAGGAAGATCAACACAGTCGGGATTTCTTTACATGAGCTGCTTGATTAAACCTAAACCCCGAGTCAGGTTATCTTTGTTAAACTTCAGGCTTCCTTCTTCAGACTCTGTGGTGTTTGGTGCATCATGTAACAAGTCGTTATAATGAAGAGCTGTGGAAAATATAAAAAAATATAGCATAGCAAAAAGCAACGCTGCTGCAAATGAGGCAGGAGAAGAAGAAAGCTGGCTGAAAAGTACTGTTGAACTGACTGTGATCTTAATGCTGCCGTTTATTTCAAACAACTGCACATTAATCAGTTAAACTTCATACAGCAGATTTAAACAGTGATGCTGTCGGTCTGACAAATAAGTAGAATACTTATTTTAACCCAAACTGTGATCATTTCCTTTGTCTAAACCCACCCAAGTGGTGTTTGTGCCTTTATTTTGAAAATCTTCCCTCGACGGTCAGGGCTTCCTAGAGAGCCTCAACCCCCACAAGCAAATCTGCTGATTGTTGTGATTTTGTTGAAATTATTCTGATTTGACTGCAGATTTCAGCTGTTTGAAACACTGGAGTGACCGACTGAGCTGTGAGAGACGACTTTATTAACAAAAGACAGCCTGAAATATTTGAAAGGATAAAATACTGAGCTGCAGTTTCTGGTGGAAAGAAATGTGACTGTCAGCAGGTGAAAGACATCGTCATCAGTCTCACCTGAGCCCCATCAATCATAGAGAGAATCACCTGAGAAAGAGAGAGAGAGTGTGTGTGTGTGTGTGTGTGTGTGTGTGTGTGTGTGTGTGTGTGTGTGTGTGTGTGTGTGTG
>JAJHUR010098675.1:0-10355 GCA_027495735.1 Lutjanus campechanus | reverse complement strand
GATTTTTGTGGACGCTCACAGTGGAACCATGAAGCCAGGTAATGTTTGCTGAAATGGAGCTATTTGCATTTGATAACACCCGCACTGGGCACAAAGGAAGATAGCAAACAGCAGAGGCCATCAGTGGTGGCTGGGGAGGCTCTTAGATTGATGACAGAGCTTATTGTCTGTCAGTCAGCACCTGACAAATTGAGCTGTCCACAGCTGTCCACCAGGCTGTCCCATGGTGCTCCGCTCAGAAATGAAAAACTCACGGTGATTCAGTTTGGTAACTGACAACTCAGTGATGATAGCAGGAAGTGAAAACAACAGTCAGCAGTTTGCAGACTCATCGATTTGACTTATAAAACTCTGAGGCGTTTGAAAGCAGTTGCTTTTTTCATATCAAATAAATGTTATTTTGTGGTACAAAGTTCATTCTTAACCCTGGAAATTGCATTCGACAACACAGTCTCCCCTAAAGGTCCATTCGGTAGCTTTGGATCATATCACAAGATCCTCCTCAGTCTCACCATAAGCCTCACGGGTTAATTTAATTAAAATTAAAATAGCTCTGTTCACAAGGCAACAGCTAACACGCCATCTCCAAAAATACTATGGCTGTGTCTGACATTTTAATTAGATATTTTGCCAGGGCGGAATTTCTGCACACTTTACAAGACAAGCAACTTGATTTTCTGAGTGTAATCATTAATCATTGTGCCTCCTGTGAGCCAATCAGTTCACTGTATTACAGCCAAAGAAGTTCTCCAAGTCCTGTCCAAATAACTAGCAGCCAAATCTGCCCACGGAAAGTTATTTTCTTTCAGTAGATATCTTAGTGATAGCTAGACTGAGCTGGCAAAGCAGTTTTGTGTTTGCATGTGTGATATTTATTCAGTTTGGGAAATCCCATGATCTTTTAGAAAGCATTAATTTTAGCTCAAGCTGGCTGCTGACTCAACAGGAACTAGAAATCATCTCTGTTGCTAGGCTGTTACTAAGACTACTTGTCAGACTACTTGCTGGTGTAGGAAACTGCGCTTCATTACGTTCTACTGATGCGACTGTTTTCTAGTTATTAGTCAGGCCCCATGTGTTACCAGATGTCACTTGAAAAAAGTTTTTAATTTAGAGCGAAATGCCCCACAATATGAAGACATTTTGATTATATCTTTTATTTTGTTGCATCTTCCACCAGCTGTCTTCCGGTGAGTCCGTGACATATGCTAGTTACTAGCTTAAAAATACATGTTAAGTTCATGTTCATAACAAGGAGCCAAATCTGCCCATGGAAAATTATTTTCTTTCAGTAGGTATCTTAGTTAGAGCAAGACTGAGCTAGTGACCCATTTTTGTGTTTGTATGTGTGGGATTTATTCAGTCAGGGGAATCACATAATCTCTAGAAATTGTCTCTGCTGCTAGGCAGGACTACTTGCTGGGGCAAGAAACTAGGCTTCGTTACGTAGGCGTTCTACTGACGTGACTCATTGTTTTCAAGTTATTAATCAGGCCCGATGTGTTTGAAAGGAAACAGAGATAATAGTTGCAAAAAGTTTTGTATTTTGAGAATGAATTGCTCCACATTTTGAATACATTTTGATTAAAGCTTTTATTTTGATACTATCCTTTGTGTAATCTTCAGTGATGCTCACAGGTAGCATCACTGTCGTGCTGATGGTACGGCAAACCCTCTTGTGTTCCTTAAATGTTAAACTGAGGCTTGCCCACTTCAAATCAGTAACAAAAGGAGGACAAAACAGAAATACAATGTGAAATAATTAACACAGTTCAAATTTTTGCAGAAAATCTTCCAGGATCATGTAGGATCCCATTAATAATAAGAATCTGAGAAAACAGGTTTTCATGGCCTTTACATTTAATGTCTTACCCTGTAATTCTTTTTAAAATGTTTAAACCAAACATTTACAGGAGCTGTTTGCATAGGCAACTTTAGATGAAATCTCTGTCTTAGCCTGTTTAGCCGATTTGTCACATTGAATATTCAAATGATAGTGACATTTAATATCCAAAACAGTACATGATTCACTCAGCGTGATTACGCCTGACAGTTGTGGACTATAACACCGCTCAATTATGTGGAAAAATAACCTCCAATTAATCTGATAAGTTTGTTTTTAGCCTCTTGTGTGTGTGTTTATTTGTGATTAAAGGAAATTTGGCTCCCTGCCCATCTGGGAGGCTGTGAGATGAAACGACAGGCATCTGTAACTGGATATAACCTGAGAGATGGTTTTCACACTCTCATCTCCTCACCAGCGCTCACTTTAATTAAGGCATGAGGACAGCAACGATGATATGTGAGCTGCACCTCGCTGCTTCGCTCTGCTGATCCCTTCACTCCTATCAGGCATCAGGCATCTCCTGTTTGTCTCCTGTTTGCCATAACAAACATGTGCCTTAGATTGAGCACGCTTGAGAACATGTTGTCCTCAGAAATGTGGAGCGTGAAACATCAAGTGAACGGTACAGAGGGCAAAAGGAGAAATGCACCTAATTAAAAATTACATGTTAAATTAAGACTAATTACAAAATGATTTATTATTTATTATTCTATGTCATACCACTTTACAAAGATGAATATTGTACTTTTATTCTACAACATTTTTTAATACTTATAATTATACCTTACAAATTAGGGTTTTACATATCAAAAAATACAACGATCTTATAAAATATTGTGTATTCGTAAATTAAGCTGCCTAACAGTATATGAAATACAATTAGCTCCACAAGAGTAATATGATATGTTATATAATGTATAATACTGTAGTATAAGTGTTTTATGTTGTGGTATTATTAGCTGTACTCAGGTAAAACATAAAATTTTGTTATTAGGGATGTAACGATCCACGATGCAATATTTAACGCAACACTAAAAACAAAGTAAAATGACGATTTGCAAAATTGTCCTTTATTAAATAGTAAGTTTGATGTGTGCAGCATGTTTTGTTTGTATAAAATTTGTCCTTCATTTTAACTTAAAGTACTTCAGCTGCCTTCTTAAATGAAATAGAATAAGATAAAAGTAGCAAGTCATGACATAAGAATGTGCAAAAAATGTCATGAATAAAAAAAAAAGCAAAAATGTTTGATAATAATTGTAGAAACATTTTTTTTCTTAATTAATAGTAATTTGATATATGAAAAACACTGCACGAAAGAATAATAACTTCTTGAAAATATCCTCCAGTATCTATAACAACAGCCCTTCTCGACCCTGGTGAGATGTTTGGCCCCTCTGTCACGTCTGTGAAGGTCACACCAAGCAGCTGAATGCACGATGAGGTCATGAGCTCCTGTCTGATTGACACTGAGTGAAAGACAACGCCGCGTGCGGATGAGGAAGTGCATCTTGTCAGCTTTCCCCTGTGACGCTGCAGCCTGGACAGAAAATAAAGAGCCTGTACCTGAGCCACGGATCACCTGTGAGGAGAGAGAAGAAACACACCTGTTGGTAAGAACACAGTCTTATAGTTATTTATTCCACTTGTATAGATGCTTACTCGGTTGCTAAGCAATTAAATCCAAGTTTTTAGACAATTATACCAATTACCAACAATATCTACAACACTATAATCTACATTTACAGCAGAATGTGTTTACAGATACGGTGGTTTAAGTATTATAACTATTATATTATTTTGCAGTTTTTGCAGCATTTGTACAGAAGTGAGAGTTCACGCTTACAGCAGTCAGGTACTACTTTTCTTTGCAATTTCATACTTTCTAGTACTTTTTGCACAAACTTTTCTGTACACCCTAGACCCAATGTGTGACCCCCAACCAAACATCTTACATGGCTGCACACTAAATGCACTTTATGAAGTCCTGCCTTGTCTATGAATGTTTATATAATCTGGTAAAGTTTGTGTAATTGTAGTTGGTTAATGTGTAGCCTCCTATGAAGCACCTTGGTCCTAGATGAGCGTTGTTTCGATTTGTACCAGTTGCATATGGTTGAAATGACAAATAAAGGCAAAATACAGTCCAACCCTGAGCCTACTGTAATAGTGATTTCGTAATCTGTTCCACTGTCTTTCAGTTTACAACAGTTGTTTTCCATCTGCAAAAAGGATGGTAAGTGTTGACTTTCTTTGTTATATTTTCTATTAATGAAAGATCCTCAAAGTCTGGTAAATGCTGTGAGACAAGCCAGAAGAAACAATGTTGTTTTGCACAAAACAGTTGGAATTAAAGAGGTAGTTTAAATTATTTGATGTGGGGTTGTATGAGGTACTTGATAATCAGTGTATTACCTACACTAGATGCTGATTAGTATGCCCCGGGTATGGAGAAGCAGAGAGGAGTACTGGCTGAGAGGCTAAGCAATGTACTGCTGTGAACATGGTCAGCAACAAAGGGTATTTTAGATGCATAAGAGAAGCTTTACTCGAAAAAATCAGTATCAGCCTTTTCTAATGGAAAACCTCTATTATATAAGCCAAACCAACCAAACTCCATGGGTGAAATGAGTCATTTTACATTGCAGAAGACAGGAGAAGCTGATCTACTGCTGCCTCGATCTGTTAGTTTGTTTGTGTTATTGTGTAACTTCTGTGAATCCAAGCTAACCTTTTAAAACTCCAAAATCAAACAATAATACAAAGAAAGTTGTAGATCAAGGCAGCTGTAGACCAACAACTCCTCTGTTTTGCTGGGTAAAATTAATAATTCAACCCTTGGAATTTGGTTGGTTTGGAGAGAGTGATATTTGGCTTATATAACGTCAGCAAAGCGAAGTGGCCAAAAGATTCTAAATATCTCGTAAATTGATATTGATTTCAGTAGGTGGACCTTTTTTTTAAAGTTGCTAAATTACCCTTTGTTGCTGACCCTCTCCACAACCATACACTGACTGCTTAGCATCTGAGCCAGAACTCCTCTCTGCTTCTCCAAACTGGGGGTGTGTTGTCCGGAAGTGCCTCATACAACACCACATCAAATAATCTGAACTGTCCCTTTAAGACTGGCGTTGTTTAGCCACAGGACCAGAAATAACCCACATGTTTGTGTGATGAAGTGTGTCTTGACTCTTGAAAGGTCAGTGCCTTTTTGAGCCACATTAGGACCTGTGCTGCATGATCAGTCCTAAACAATACACATCATAAATAACTGTCAGCACCGGCCGCTGATTTGCATGTAACCTTAGATACCTTTGTGAAGACTACGCTGACTTCTAGATGATCCCTAATTCACTGAGAGGACTTTCTGTGAAGATGCACTCATTAGTAAAACATTAGCGCGACTCGTGCAGTATACTCAAATTAGCACGAAAGGAAAAGGAGCAGCTTCATTTGATATCCTTGATTTGATTTTATCCTCTCCAGCTTGTTGAAAGAACTCAGACTGTCTGATGAGGATGAGTCGATTTAAAGTGATGGCAAGAACTCAGTTTCAGTTGAAGGCGGTGGTCTCATTTGTACCATATTGTATTACCAAGTGCATGGAAACTTCAGGAGTCTATTGTGTCCCCGTCGGCTTACAATTTCCTCAAAGGACAGGTGGGAGACAATGCTCTCTGATGACACTGTCGCTGAAAATTATGCACTCTGCACTTTTTGAAAAGATACTAAAACTGTTATTCTTTTAGAATCTTTTTAGGATTGACTGTAGAAAAAAACATCCATTCTGTTCAATACTTCACAATCTCTGATTAGTATGTGTTCAAGAAACTGCTGTAAGAGAGTCAGGAAAACAGGACTTATTGATGAAAAAGAATTTTAACTGTTTTAACTAGGGCTGCACAGCTAATTGAGATATTATCAAAATTGCAATATGGCCAAGTGTAATATCCAAATCTCAGAAGGTGTTTTTTTTTTTTAATAAAGGAAAAATGTCAAGCTGCACAATAAATAGCAAGATTATTGAAATCGCAACATGGAAAAGTGCAATATCCAAATTGCAGAACCTGAACCAAATTGCGAGTTTTTGTAGAAGTAAAAATGTGTGAGAAAACGGCATTATGCTGAAGTACTGGATGAAAATTGTAATGCAAAACTTATTATTCCCACTCTTTGTACTGCATATTACAAAAAATATATAATATATATAAAATGTATGACTTTTTTACCATTTCGTGCAACCCTAGAAAAATGGGACAAATGAGACAGAAATCCTAAAAATGCCAAAAAAAACCTTGTTCTCCAGATGTAAGAAAACGTTATTGTTTGCTAAGACCCCAGTGTAGCACTCTTTGTGCAACTTCAAATGTCGAACAAAACTGGCAGATGTTAAGTCTTTGTGTGTGTTTTTTTCCCCCTGCATGTTTGGTATACTGCAATTAGTTTTTTGTTGACCATCATGTAGTTTTAGTATAGGAATGAAATTATCTTTGGTATCATTTCTTTCCAACTGGAGTTCAGTAAAATAACATCAGTTCTTCATTGTTCTCTCCTGCAACTTGATTGGGTGATGTCGGATTGGTTCAAACAAAGTGGATCTGAGGATTTGTTGACTTGCTGGGGGTGAATAGTGTTAATGTCAACTGATACAAGAAACAAAGGGACATTTGTGGATACACACTTTTCAAATAACATACTTTTTAATCTTTGGGCTGGGGTATAGTATTTTCAAGTCAAAAGGTTCAAGACCACGTGAAGTCATGAGTCATTGGGGTTGAAGTCCAAGTCGAATTGCAAAAGTGGGACTTGAGTCTGAATCGTGTCCAAGTCATGTGACCTAAGCCCATACCTCTGTTAATTGGCCCTAACACAAAGTACAGCTGAGGCTGATGGGAACGTCATTAGTTTTACAGGCATTTGGTTTTAAATCAAAATTGGACAGAGTGAGAGGGTAACCACAGGGTAACCACAGTTCTCTGAGGAGCTTGAATATCTTCCAAATTTCATTTAGCTGCTGAGTAATTTCACCCTGAATGAAAAATGTTAATTTTATGGTGGCGGCAGATGAAAAGCTAATCAGTCTGGTACATGTGGAGCTATTTCACTGGCTAAGCGCTAGATGAAAAGTCATTGGATCAACAAAGTCATTGGGATTCATCCTCCGGGGACCTTAAAAGGTCTGTAGAACATTTCCAGCCTGTTCTCATTCACACGTTGTGAAATACTGCTGTTTTGGCACCACACTCTTTATTGGCTGTATGAGATGCACCAGACTTTCAAGTAACTTCAATGTAAACCCATCCACAGCACGTGGCATAATATACAGAGCATCACAGTCTATGTATGGAAGAGGTGGGGTTGATGGATTGGTCAAACAAACACAGGATTTTCACCCAAAAGGCCAGGGTTCATGTCGTGTGTAAAACCAAAAGTTGACTCAATGCAGTGCAAAAAAATAAAACAAACAAACCAAAAGTTAAGTTCAGGTTACGTAACCTTAACGCTCATTTGTCACATGACTTACCTATCTCACAGCATGTGGCATCTAAACCTGCCTAAGTCTATCTTAAAGACTGTCTTTTAGCGTCTCATACAGACACTAAAGAGTACCTTATGCATCAGTACAAAGTGCCAAGGAGTGTGCCAAAGTGGCAGTATTTGATGGCTGTGAAGATATTTCAGCTTGGACTGACTGACCAACATAACGATTATTAGAGCCACAAAGGTTACCTTGCGAGGCAGCTGGATTCGCTAGATCATGAGATCACATGAGAATCTATCTTGCCAGGCTTCAAGTTATCTGTTTGTGTCCAACACAGAGAAGCTTCCATGAAAATGACTCGTCTTGAACAAACTATGGCGGCTACAGAAGAGGTTAGCATAGAATCTGTTATAACAAAACTAGAGAGTATTTCTCCATTGAAAGAAGGGCAAAGAACAGCACAGAAGGCTTTAATCAAAGGAAAAGACGTTTTGCTCTTCTTCCAGCCGGGTTCGGCTAATATTTGGTGAGTTTATCTGATTGGTTGAAGTTGGCTCATTTTAGGCATGACAGATGGTTCATCCAATCACCTGCCAAGGGTTTTCTTGAAAGGGCCTGCCCTTTTACAAACAGTTTATGCACAGCTTCCCAGAGGATTATGTGTAACAAATAGGGGTGTAACGATACACAAAAATCTCGGTTCGATACGTACCTCGGTTTTGAGGTCACGGTTCGGTTCATTTTCGATACAGTATGGGAACAAAAAGCAAAACCTAAATTTTCTTGTTGTTCATTTGGGTGTACTTCATACCGGGGCTCAATCACCTTGAGCATGTGTTTAAAACCAGGATTTTCAACAACTGAATATGGTCTTAGATCCGCTGCTATAAAAACTCCAATGGCTCTTGTTAGGCTATAGCTTTGGCCCGATCTGAATTGCCAGGGAGAGGCTGCTTGAATGCCGAGGTCAGCTGCGTTTGCACTATGTTGGTTTTTCTTCTTGTAGCGGTGATATTTACACTCGGGTGGTGCCGTTTTAGGTGAGTTAGCATGTTTGTCCTGTTGCCGGAGACATACCTGATCTCAGCTGATCAGTGTCGGCACACCGCCCTCGTTTTATCCACCTGTCTTCCTCCGTTGCAATATTTAACCAGGAAGCCGAAGTGTTCCCAAGCAGGAGACTTTAGCGACAGGGGAGGGTCTTCAAGCTCCGGTTTACTGCTAGCAGTAGCCATCATGCGCACGGGCTGCAGGTGTAGCTGCACGTGTAGCTGCACATGTTAGCGGCGGAACGTAAACACACGCAACTTCTGGCCCGTGAGCCAAAAAAAAAAAATTCCGGCCCATGAACTCACCCGTGCACAGCCCTGTACCGAACCGAACATCGCGTACCGAAACGGTTCAATACAAATACATGTATTGTTACACCCCTAGTAACAAACCATCTGGCGTGTCAGGTTACCACAAAGTTAGCGTAACTAAAAAGACTTAGACAAACTAGCATTTCTAGCTAACATTCACGTCTTTGAGGAGGATGAATAATAAATTTTGTCATGAAAGACTAAAACTAAAATGAACAATAAATGCTAATTTACATCCTAGGGGTAAGTGTCAGTCTAAAAACAGCTCATGACTGCTATTACTGTAAAAGGTGTATTTTCTAAAATACAAAGAAGAGGTGTCAAATTAAAACTTGATGCTGCATGCAGACAGGATCGAGGCTGTGAAAGTGAAGTATTAAAGAGTGACACTCCAAGGCAAAACTCATGTTGCTGCACATCAAACACAGAATAGCTTCTGTGTGTGAAAACAAATGACCAACAAAAGGAATAATAATCATAAACCTTTACCGAGAGGGAGGAGAGATAATTATATCACTTCTCACACCTGCGCAGAGTTTTGCGCGATGCTGCAGCTGAGGCAGATGTTTTATTGCTTTGTCTTCAAATTACATTTTCCCTGGAGAACCAGTGAGACACAGCTCTTTTCTTTTTGAACAGAATAACACAAAGCAGAAGCCTCAACAGCCAGCAGCAGCATTTTAAGTCGTACTTACAGTACTTGACCCAGACTTAGGATAGGCAACGTTTTTTAAACCCAAGTGAGCTTTGATCACCTGTGGCAATATGTTTTTATAATGTGGCTACAGCATTTATTTGTAGCAATATTTGGCACCTTTAAATTTTTATGCCCAAGAGAATGAATCTCTCAGTGTTTGTGTTGTCGTTTTATTCCTGTCAGGCTGAGGACTGAGCACTTGAAACACTATTTGGATGAGCAAGGGGCACTAAAACTCTCAGTAGAAACAAACCAGTTTTAATCTAAGTTAATCTAACATCTCTAAACCTTCACTGCATTTAGGCTGATAACGAATTTCCACACTATATGATTAATGCTTCAAACTGCCTACAAATAACACAACTTTGCGCTTTCAAATCGTGTGTAGCGCATGCCCCGAAGTCCAGTTTTATGGCTTACCTTCAATTCTGTGGAGAGCACAACCATAAGCAGTTGACTTTTGCAGTCAGGTGGCCTTTGTCGTCATGGTAACAAGATAAACGTGGGTAATGTTGTGAAGTCTGGTTACGTTTAGGCAACAACAACACTCAGTTAGATTTTGGAAAAGATTATGATTTGGGTTAAAATAAGTACATTGTGTGAAATATACTGATGCATCTAACATTATGTAACTTAAAATTTTAAATAACATTGACTTTTTTTACACACTGGACACAAACCTCAGCCTCCAGGGTGAAAGTTCTGTGTTTGTTTGACTCATCCTCTTCCATATGCAGACCTTTTCACACTTTATATGACGTAACCTCACATTTTTTTAATGTTAAGAATTGGCTTATCACCTCATTTGAGAAGAATGGGCTGATATGATATAACAATCAAGATCACATTTCATTGCAGATGTAAGTGATAGACTGAATATAAGATTCAATAATTGCCCAATTCCGTCATATGTTTCACTGAAATTCTACAGCACAAACACAAAAGGATATATGAAGAAACAAAATCAAG